>JANHFP010002769.1:51566-61898 GCA_032468135.1 Calamaria suluensis | reverse complement strand
TTTTAATATTTATGGCTGTACACCGCCCCGAGTCCGCGAGGAGAGGGGCGGTATATAAATGTAATAAATTAAATTAATTTTGCCCAGGACCACAAAAAGCCCATGTGATCCTGTCCACCATTAAATCACCTTTCTAAACAGCCTCCATATTTCCAGTGTCTTTCTCCCCACTTGGAACTAAACCCAGATGGACATTTCTTCCAACAGCATTATGCTTTTTTCCTCCATTTGCACTGTTAGTAAAACGGCAGTGAATCATTTTAAAGTAAGTTAAAATGTTTGAATGAAAAGCAGGATAAAACATATTAAAGTGTAAATACAAAAAATATATATTACACTTTTTCTCTAGGTAAAACAATTCAAAACAATCTGAATTCAGAAATTTTAAAAAATGTTAAATGTATAATAAAACATTATTAAAGCAGTACTCTAAGATGAAAGGAAAACAAACACAAAATTGAACAAAATAGTAATAGCAGTCAGCCCAAGAACACAAAACATCCAACCTTCATCTAGTTGGGTGATATGATGTACACCCAACATATGAAGCTGATTCAGTATCATATCAACTCAGAATAGTGGGTTAACTGAATGCCAAAGTTAATACAAACATGCTTCTAATTTTAATTTTGTTTTCTAAATTATTGGTAGCAAAATCACTATCATTAATACAGTGGAATGGAATCATTAATATTCCAAAATCACTAGAGACTAAAAGCAAATATGGGTTTGAGTTTTAACGGTCAATTAATTTTTTTATTCCTATCCTAGAAATCCAGAAAGGTAAATCGATAACTACGGTTGACATTGAAACTAATCATAGGAATTGATTTCATACAGCATGCGAGACTAAGTGGTTTGTAGTTCAGTACGCCGCAGAAGACAGCCACCATCACACAGCTATAGCGGGATATCCCTGTCAGTCTCTTGCCGTGCCGTCGTAATAGCCAAAAAAATGCTGAAAATGGTTTTTGGCGTGCTTCTCTAGTCATGACTTTCGCACTTAGGCGTGGGAGAATAAAAAGCCAGCTCGGTTGACGCGTGGACTCATACCTCCCAATGAGCGAAGCTAATGCTATAGAGATGGAGGGAGCAAAGGAGAGAGCGGCAGGCGGATGTGATGTCAGTCCAGTAACATCACTAACTTACTCTATGGAACAACCATTGATTTCACACAGTTCCAGTATAGTGCTATAAACTTGAACGCCGCGTCTTCACAAGACGGCCGTGATGCTGGGACTGGAGGCTGGCCTGGAGGACAGGAGGCGTGGCCTGCGTTCACTCAGCTGACTGTCCGCCATTTTGTCCGCCGCTCCGGCTTTTACCTCAGAAAAGCGCCGGTGGGGCGGGAGGCGGAAAAAAAAAAGGAAAAGGGACCAGGTGGGCAAAGCGGCGGCGCTCTTTCCAGCCCGCGGGATGTGACCAGCCGCCGACCTGCCTTTTCCTGCCTGATTCCTGACTCCCGCGGCGTGTCTTCCTTTCTAAGCGGAACGCTGCCTTCTTTTTCATTTAGTTTTGGCTTCTCCCGCTCCGTCGGCTCTCCCTCTCCACGATGGCGTTGAAGATGGTGAAGGGGAGCATCGACCGCATGTTTGACAAGAACCTGCAGGACCTGGTGCGGGGCATCCGCAACCATAAGGAGGATGAGGTGAGCAGCAGGAGGGCTGGCAGCCTAACCGGGGTGGGGGGCGACGTGAAGGGTGGGATAGGCCATAATTTATTTATTTGTCGATTACATATTAGGTTTTATATATATGTGTGTGTGTGTGTGTATATGTATATGTATAAGCATGAATTGGATATAAAAATGAATGCAAATAAAGAGTAATGTATGTATAATAATGTATAATAATAAGGGGCGTGCATAAGAGCACCAGCGTGCCTACCGTCCCTGTCCTAATGTTCTCTTTATTTGTATTCATTTTATGTACTCAATTCATGCTTATACTTATATGTAAGTATATGTAACCTAATATGTAATTGACAAATTTAAAAAAATAGCGCATCCCTCTTCAGCATCTGTCAGATTTTAAGTCACAAGTTCCGCTGACCTGGTGATTCAGATGTGCTAGGCGGCCAGTTCCCTCAGCCCCAGCCAGTAGCTTGCATGCCAGCTGGATGTCATGCGAAAGGAGCCAAATTAAGGGCAAGGCTGGTTTAAGAATTGGTGGGTTCACTTGTTGCTGTTCCTCACACCCCTTGTATGCCTGCCTTCTCATTTCCCTTCTTTTGGTTTTTGCCTATGGAATTTGTATCCTTTGTTTCCCTCGGGGAACACCAAACTGGGGAGTGGCTCAATCAAAAAGCTTGCTCTCTCTGTCTGATCTATTTTGTCCCTCAGGATAAGAGATTTCTTCTTCTTTTTAAACATCTTAGGCTTTTCTGACCTTCCATCTTTGTTTGTAATCTTAGGAGCTCTGTTAAGGAAGGGAAGAGAAGAATTGCACAAGATCTCTTGATTAGCATAATAGTGAAAGAAGGTCTCTCTTTGGACCTTGTGCTTGAATTTTGTCATTCCTCTCCTTTTGATTCTGATAAATGTTTCTTATACATTAAAACCCTGGAATAGGAACTGTGTTGTATTATATCACTGGTTTTTGCAGGCCTTTTTAGGAGCCTTTCCTAAAGAAAGGTAAAGTATGTTTTATGATAAATGGTGGTCTTACAATTTCAACTTATTGACATCATTCAGCTTTCATAACTGTAGCTTGCAAGGTAAGTTGGTAATATTGTCATCGTATGAATATTTCATTAAAAACAATTCATTTGGGCCAATCACAGTCTGTCCGCCCAGCTTACTCAAGTCTGGTTGTGGTGAGGATGAAATTGGAAAACAGAGTCCTGCCTTTCTGAAAGGGAATGGGAGATAAATTTCATAAATAAAGGTGTAATTTTAAAGGCTATCTATAGTAAGTAGAAATATAAATTTGGACAGAGGTTTTCTGTGTTGCATCTCAGTGACTTGGTTATTATGCTGTGGCATTTTTTTAATGAAAATCTTTGTGTAATTAATAATTACACAATCTCACTAGACTAATAGGTTTTGTGGTCTTACAGTTCAATAAACCCATGCCTTCAGTAACAAAAGTCAACAAAAGACATTGACCAAACAAAAAATCTGGATAAAAAATCTGGATTTTTATCAGTGATAAAAATCTTTATCACTGATGAATAATTTGTTCACATTTACTCAGTAAAGTAGACCAGTGTTGCAAACTTTTCTTCCACAAAGAACTGAAAGTAGCATACATAGCACTTCTGCAATTTTCCTAACAACAGTTCCTCTGTGGGATAAGGGTGGACTTGAACCTTGATCTCCCTAGTTCAAAATACTTTACTATATCAGTCAAACATTCAGGAATAAACATATTTATTCTGCTTGTGTTTGAATGTATTATTTATCTTGTTTTTCAACAGTCCTGTAACAGGCCACTAGATCCTCATCGTACCTAAGATTATGGGTTGAATTCTTGGAAATACATCCATACAATAGATTCCCTAGTCCCCCAAGAATGTTGCCAGTCTCTAGTAGTCATAACACATTACTATTAGTGCAACTTTTTTGCATATATGCTTGTAAAGATAGGTAACCATTGTAAATACATGTGTGGTAAGACTAAAGGAATATGGTTATATTGGTTGTGCTTGCATGCCACAGCTACTATGAACTAGCCAGCCTCATTTTAGCCTGTTGGGTTGAATTAACCTATCCTCTGTGGCTAATTTATGATTTAGTGTATTGAATGGACTCAGAAAATTACCTAAACCATGATTTAGTTCATTATAAACATGCTCAGCAAACACAGCCATTGAAGGTGTGTGGAAACAGGGTTTGAGGCTCAGAGCTTTTCTAAGGCAGCCTGATAACTTTACAGTAAACTTACACAATCAACAAAGCTGTTTCATTGCTGAATTTCCTATATTGAGGACTGCCAGGAAGGGAGATATCTTACCTTTTTGCCTAGTTTTTTTTAGGGGGGTAGGCGGCTTGGAAATATGAATCCATTTGATCACTACAGCTAACTAATCTGTGGCAACAATCTTCTGTCTTTCCTTAGCCACAATTACACTTAACCACCATCTTGAGATAATACCGGAATAACTTTTTTTAACTTGTTCCTCAAGATAAAGACTGAAATCATTTGTTGAATGTGCTAAAAGAAGGGTAGCCAAACATGACTAGTGGTTGCTATACTGCCTGTAACTGACCTTTGCAGCCCTAGTATGCTACTTCAATTAAAATTATTAAAATTTCACAGCAAAAGCCTTCACAGTATGGCTTTCTACTCTTTCATGACAGAAAATATAGGAACATAAATAAGAATTTAGTGGGCCCAAATTTCAAAAAAAATGTCTAACATGGGAGGCAGGGGAGAAGGACTCCACTGCTACATGCTCTATTTATTTCATCATCCCACTCATTGTGGTTTTAATCCATCCCAAAATTGTTAATTTTAGCCATGGCCACCCAATCTATTTTATGTCTCAGGTACTAAATTAAAAATGGTTAAGCAAGCCATGGTTTACTGTGGAACAGGTATTATCTCAGGACTCAGATACGATTAAGGAAAGTGTAGTTCATGCAGTTACAACATCTTTGTTTTGCAAATATCCAGCATTTATATTAGATTTAAATTCCTTCTTTTCTTTATAATCATATAGCATTCAAATCTGCCATACCTCTATCAAAGATGTTTAGTCATATCCATTTTACATTTTGTATATGGGCATGTGTAGGAAGAAGCTTTAACAAAGCTGTTTCAAGTTATTATTTTTTTGCAAAGCTTGCGTCCTTGAAATGTTTTCTATGTATCTATTGCATAAAATACATTTAAGGAATGTAGCACTTATTACATACATTGTGTTGGTTTCCCCTGCTGCCCTTGGGTGAGTGAGAAACTATTTGTACTTTGTTTTGTACTGACTCCTAATATATTCAGATAAGCCTACCCCCTAAAAAGAAGAAATGTCTGAGTCTTATATCCTTTACAACATGAACATTGAGTCATTTGATGCAATTATAAATAATAATTCATCATAATTAGCCACATTTTTCTATGTTTGTCTACTCATTTACCACAAGTGTGTGAAGACATTAAATTTAAACTTATATATGAAGTCCAAACTATAGGAGTTATTATTGTAATTGTCATTAAGCAGGTCACCATATGACTCCACCCAATTTTATGCCCTTTTTTCCAGTAATTGTAAATGAACCCATTTTAGCCAATGAGTATTTTTTGGTCAGAAATCAGAAGTAAATGCAAAAAAAAAAGGTAGTTGTATCACCATTTGCTAAATGCTCAAATGTGATCATGTGACCACAGGCAACATGGCTGCAGGAATTTTGAAACTTGGTCATACATAACTTTGGGGAGGCCTGTCATATCTTTGAGTGGTCATTAAATAACCAGTCAAGGCAAGGACTAGTGTGTCATTACTCTTAACCTTGTTTAGTTTATGTTAGCTTTCCACACTAGTATTTGAAGTTTTTGATTATGTGCCATTAAGTCATTGTCACCTGCTCACAACCTCATATATTTTCTCCATTATGAGGTGGCTTTCAGATCTTCTAACTGTAATATTTAATATTTTTTTTGTTCAGACAAATTGCACATCTGGTTTAATAACGTGTCATTTATTGTACCCATAGATTAAATTATGGTTAATCAGAAATGCCTTAAAGTCTTAAACCATTTCTTAGCTTTTTGTTAGCTTATTTACAACCTACCATATTGATCAAACCTAAAGAACTACTATATGCCTCAGTGGCAATTAGTAATGAATAAGACTTCATTATATGAGTTGTAAAGCAGCCTCATTGATAGAGAAGCATCTCTACTACTATTAAGCTTTTTTCTTTTTTACCTCCTCTGTGATTACACAGTATTTTAAAAAATAAAAGTCTTATGAAAAATTAATCTTACCATATCACATTCAGGTTACTTTTTTAATTCAGTAAGAAAATCATAGGAAATTACCACAAAGGTAAAAGTAGTTATTGACTTACATCAGTTCATTTAGCGACAGTTCAAAGTTACAACAACACTGAAAATAGTGACTTCTGACCATTTTTCATACTTACAACCGTTGCAGCATCCCTATGGTCAGTTGAATAAAATTTGGATGCTTGGCAACTGATTCAAATGATGGATAGTTGCAGTATCCCAGGATCATGTGTTCCCTTTATGTCCTGATAAGCAGTTAATGGAAAAGCCAGATTTACTTAACAACTGTTTTACTAACTTAACAGCAATGATTCACGTAATAACTGTGGCAAGAAAGGTTGTAAAATACTGCAAAATTCACTTAACAAGTGTTCCATTTAGAAACAGACATTTTAGGTTCACTTATGTCATAGGTTGAGGACTACCTGTGTAAAGAAACCTAAGGTATTGGTCATATGAGAGAGAGCTTGGCTTTCATGGCTGTCTCTCTTGTAGTTTGTGGGTAAGTTGTTTACCCATAGTAAAACTATTGTTATTACCCATACCCACACATTCACAGTAAGTATGAATGCTCATGTATTGGGGAAGTCTTGCTTTGAAGCATTGAAAATGGTTTTTATGTTGGTTGTATGATTCTTTTGTGTTTTATTGTGTCCTTCTGAGCCGTCCAGCTTTGTTGTCGATTTTTATTTTACTATTACATTTATTTGCCCACGTCCCCATCTCTCCATGAGTCTATGGGCAGCTTACAACAGCAAACATCAAATTATAAAAAATGTAACTATAACAATCGAAAAACTGGAATAATAAAATAAATATGGAAGTACAGCAATGTGAATTAAAGCAAGGGTCCCTAACCCCTGGGCTAAGGACCAGTACCGATCTGTAGCCTGTTAGGAACTGGGCCACACAGCTGGTTAACCCAAAACCACCACCCCTAAGTGTGAAAAATTGTCTTCCACAAAATCAGTCCCTGGTGCCAAAAAGGTTGGGGATCATTGAATTAAAAGGTGGGCCCGGAGGGAGAAGGATGTACAGAGGGGAAGTGGAGTCAGGCCAATAGCCACCCTCAGTGTGTTACTCCCCCATTGGGTCTCCAGGCCAGCTGGCAAAGTATTCAGGCTCTTACAGGAATGGAGTGGGGGCAGGATGTTTTAGAATAGGTATTATATAACTGGCCCAGTCTTTTTCAATAAATAAATACTTATCTCTAAGCATGGATTGCACCTTGCACAAACTAGATTACAGTTAAGATTTATATTTGTGGGTTACTGTGTGTTTAAACCTGACAATTAATTTAAAACATAAACATGAAAGATTTTGGTTTCTTCACATCCTATAGTAGAGGGAATAGTGCATTATGGGTTCTGAGCATAGTCATGCAGTTTATAGCTAATATAGAGTAGACAGCACATAGATTTGTAAATAATTATGTGTCCAGTTAACTATAGTGAGTAAGAATAGGAAGCTCATTTTTGTTCCTTTAATTTCTTTGTTGTGAGATTCTGTGCAAATTAAACATATCAACTGGATATGTTGACATCAGTTTAATTGTTAACAATTGTAGAAGTAATTCAGAAATAAAAGAAAATGTATTCAGGCCATTAATGTACAATAATATTTACGTCTTTTCCCGGCTGGTATTAAAACTGTGGATTACAACATCTGGCATTATCATAATAAGACAGATTTTAATACATTAACAGAGTTGGAAGGGACCTTGAAAGTCTTCCAGTCCAACTAAAGCCTACTGGTTATATGTCCTGCTTGGGCGGGACATATAACCAGTAGACTTTAGATTAGATTCAGTGAAATTATTTCTGAATATATGTCTTTGAGCAGGTATATTTTTCTATTTAAGACTTTTTTAGTTTATTGTAAAGTTTTATTTTGTTGTTAGTTGCAAGGTCGAACCCATCGCAAACCCATGGAAAATGTTCCTCCAGGCCTTCCTGTCCTCCACCATCCTCTGGAGTCCACCTAAGTTCATGCCTGCTACTTCAGTGACTCCATCCATCCATCTCATTCTCTGTCGTCCCCTTCTTCTTTTGCCCTCGATCTTTCCCAGCATTAGGTTCTGTCATTCTTTCTCATTAGGTAGCCAAAGTATATGAGTCTCATCTTCAGGATCTGGCCTTCCAAAGAGCAGTCATGGTTGATGTCCATGGATGGATCGCCTTGCACTCCAAGGGACTCACATGAGTCTTCTCCAGCAATTAAATTTATATGCCACCCATCTACTGTTACAGTGACTCTTTCTATATTCAATTTAGCAGGTTCCTTTGACCATGTTGAATATTTACTGGTAGTGATTCGTGGTTGTGTAAGATTTGCAGAAACTTTTAGTACAGAAATCTGTTTTCTATGGCATTGGCATTGACTCCATGTTTACTGCATGAGGCATTTTAAAAAATGTGACACTGCAGACATGCTTCATTTGGCATTAAAATGAAATAAATGATAGACATATATAGGATTCACTGATAGATTTGGAATTGCCATGGGAAATTTAGGAAAGAAAGTTATGTAGTTGTGCACAGAGAGTTTTTAACAACTCTAAGTATGATATTGCATGTTTGATGGTGTGACATCAGCAATCTATTTCCTGCTATGTACTTTTATATTGAGTATAGTTTGATTCTTTGAAGGAGACAGTTGTTACTAGGTTATCCCCATATTGAAACTGTTAGAAAGAGCTTATTAGCAGCTTTTGTATCCAGATGAAGTTATACAGAACAGCAAGTTGCTCATTTTCTGATCCCATAAATATGCCATGGAACAAAAGGGAGGAGTAGGTTTAATACAGGGCCTTAGGACTTTGAATGTTAAATAAATTAAAATAAATTAATAAATTAAAAGCTCTTTTATGCCAAAGTTGCTTATAAATGAAAGTTTACCTTTCACATTGCCCTTGGATTTTTATGCTGAAAGTCTTAGAAAACTTTAATTGACAACTAAAAGTAGCATTTCAATTCCCTCCTGGAAGTATAAATAAGAATTTACCAACTCCAAAAGTAGGAATTTTATGAAGAATTCAGCACACTGAAAAAAACAAAATCTTTCATTTTTAATGTCCTAAATCCGTGATGGCGAATTTATGGCACGTGTGCCAGAGATGGCACACAGGCCTCTGCTGGCACATGCGCCATTGCACCAGGTCAGATCTCCCTGGCATTTCTTTCATGAGCTTATGTTTCCCTGCAAACAAACATAAACTCTCAAAAGAAAATGATCTTACCCCTTGCCTTGCTGTCAGTGTTGGGATGCCCTGCTTCCCACAGACCAGCTGGTCTTTGGGTTTCTGCTGCGCCTGCACACATGTTGACACATGTGCCCATTTGCACATGTCTGTGCATGTGCACAATTGCATGCCTGCATATGTGCATGTTTGCTAATATTTGCGCATTCATGTGCCCACATTCACGTGTTTGCACATACAAACCTTTGAGTTTGGGCATGCACGCATGTGGTTTGGGCATTCCGTGTCTGAAAGATTCACCATTACTGTCCTAAATCTTATAACTGAAGACCTGATAACTTTAGACCAGGGGTGCCAAAATTGATTTTATTGAGGGCTGGATCAGGATTGTGTTTGACCTAGGGGGGCCGGGGCAGGGGTGACATGCTCCAGGTTTTGACCGGTTCGGTCGAGCCCGTAGCAATGGCAGATGGTGGTTCAGAGAACCAGTAGTAAAATTCCCTGGTCCCGGCCCCTCTGCCCCTCCGAGGATCACAGCAGTCAGCACGATCATGAGAGGCTTTTCCCCCACCCTTCATTTTAAAGGCATGTGTTTCTACCGAATAGAAACACATGCCAATACTACTAGCCATCTAGCAAAAATTTAGGGAGAAACACACTTTTAAAATGAAAAAAAATTGCCCATGTCCACCCAGTCACATGAAAATTTGTAGCAACAAATTTTACATTTCACCCCTGGACTGGGGGTGAGCATGGCCAGGGTGGGCATAGCTAGCTCAATGTCACTCGTGTCAGGGATGTCTGTGGTGATCCGAGTGCTCTGCCTCAGAAAACAGGCTCTCAAGCTCTTTTTCGTGTGCAATGGCCTCCTGCAACCAGCTCTCCTGAGCTCCGTTATCGCTGATAGAGGCACTCTGGGCTGGTCCTTCACTGTTTCCAGGGAGGCCCTGCAGGCCAGATCTGGCCCTGGGCCTTGAGTTTGATATCCCTGGTTTAGACTGAATGATTCAAAAATATATTAAAATGTGAGCTCTTTGAGGAAGGCCAAGTCAAAGTTAAGCCTGGAACTCTATTTATATATTTATATAAATATTTATTTATTTGTTTGTTTATTTATTATTTTAATTTATATACCGCCCCATCTCCAAAGACTCGGGGCAGTTGACAGCAAAATTAAAAACAGAA
>JANHFP010002769.1:5449-22413 GCA_032468135.1 Calamaria suluensis | reverse complement strand
TTGGAGAACCAGCAAATACCACCTCTGGCTGGCCCCAGAGTGGGGTGGGAATGGAGATTTTGCAATATCCTTCCCCCCAGGAGTGGGGAGGGAATAAGGATTTTACAGTATCCTTCCCCTGCCATGCCCACAAAGCCACACCACGCCCACAGAAACAAAAAAAAATTGGATTGCATCACTGCTCTGTTTTTCCCTGTAGGATGATAATATTAAGTGTCCAGCTCTGTAGCCTAAGTAGCCTTGGCCCATCTTATAAGCCATAGAACTTAGAAGAACCAGGAGATGATATTTATGTTTATGCGGGGTGGGGCGCTCGTCATCTGTTTTAACAACAGGATGAAGATTAAAAGATTGGTTGCCGTCTTCTCACATAACCTGAACCAGATTCCTTCCTTTCATAGTTTGGATCTGGATGCTTGGATCAATGAGCCACCTTCAGACAGCGATTCTGAAGATGAAAAACCAAGGACCATATTCCATGACGAAGAGCAAAGGCATTCAAAGCAACGGCAGCCTGAAATGGATGAGGAGGAGCTGGCTAGGGTAAGCTGGGTGAATAGGTAGGGGCGGTTCCAATGGGCATAAGGTGGCCGGAGGAAGGCTTCAAAGTTCATTGCATTTTTTAAAAAAAAGCAATTGTCCTTCAAAAAACAATTGAAGGACCCCCAGGAACTTTGTATATGTGATTTCCAGGTTCTCACAACATTTCATGATTTAACAAAATTATAGTCATTTTAACACTTTTTTTTCCTAATGGGAAAATGTACTAAAACAGTACTGGTCCTTTGATTGAAATACTGAAGCTGTCTGACTGATTGTAACTTTTTCAATCCTTACCTGCCCTTTAACAATGCAAGTGATTTTTCTACCTTGTTGTTAGTTTTTATTCAAGCAGGAGAAGAAACACCTTTAAATTTCCTTTTAAACCCAAATGACAGCAATTCTGCTTCTGAATATTTTTGTTTGTTTGTTTTCTTTTAAAGCGTCGAGAAGTTAGGAAACAGGAACAGGCAAGCAATCCATTCTACATTAAAAGTTCTCCATCTCCACAAAAGGTAAACAAGGCTTATCTGGGGGAATAAAATAGTGACAGTGGTAGTGATACTTATCTAACAGTTTTTTAATGTAGGTGTTTGCATACATCTGTTAGGCATTAGAACTAAATTCCTCTTCTTTTTGCTTTCTCCAGAGGTACCAGGATAGCCCTGGTGTTGAGCACATACCCGTGGTTCAGATCGATCTCTCTGTTCCTTTAAAAGTTCCTGGTAAGATAATTTTATGGTGGATTTCAGCGTCATTTGCTTAGCAACCCATCTATATTCCTTGGCCAGATTTTAAGGGCATTGTTTATGGAATCATCACTCAAAAATAGGGAAAGTTAGAAGGCTTGGAGAAACCCCAAGGTTTTCAGAAGTTCAAAAATAATCTGGTACAGGGATCTGAAAATCGGGTCATGAGCATAGTTAAGAAAGATGGAATTCTGGCTGTTTAGAGAAGGGCAGAAGACTGGGCAGAGTTCCCTCTGTTTCTCCAGGAAAGCCAATTCCAGCATTCATGCCAGGCCTATTTATGTTTTTTGATACAGAAGCACATGTATATGCGTGATACATACACTCCAAGTCTATGACTTTGATTTAGGACCTAAACTATGATAGCATAAACAAATTTTAACCATTTTACAGAATGCACATGTAGTCTTTAACTTAATGTCTGTTCAAAGTTATGACCAACCAAAAAAGTCGACTTTCAATCTGAATAAAAAATTCCAACAGTCACCTCCCTCCCCCACCAGAGCTGGGCTGCATTTATTACTGTTTGCAGCATCTCACAGTCTTGTGACCACATTGCAGTGATGAGCCATGGTGGCACAGTGGTTAGAGTGCAGTACTGCAGGCTACTTCTGCTGCCTGCCAGCTGGCTGCAATTTGGCAGTTCAAGTCTCACCAGGCTCAAGTTTGACTCAGCCTCCCATCCTTCCGAGATCGGTAAAATGAGGAGCCAGATTGTTGGGGGCAATATTCTCAGTCTGTAAAGTGCTTAAAGATGGTTGTAAAGCACTGTGAAGCCGTATACAAGTCTAAGTGCTATTGGTATTGTTATTTTGCTGAAACCTGGCAGTTTCAGTTTTTGGCAAAACCGCACCAATAGCAAATCATTAATTTGCTTAATGACCACAAGGCAAGCTCCATTACCATTGTAACTTGAGAATTATTTTTAGTGTGATAGTCCCCATTCAGAACCTTAAAATCTAGAAGACATAATGCACAAGGAGAAGGGGGAAAGAAAAATAGACTGGTTTGGATACAGGTCATAATTTATATCATGACTCTGTTTAATGAGATATTTCAAATACCTTTATGAAATTAATGCTGATAGGTGACAGGTGAGGCCACAGGTCCCAAGTTTTTCATAGTGTCGCCTTATGTCAGTGTTTCTCAACCTGCGGCTGGGGAATTGGGGCAATTGAATCCCACACATCTTAAAACAGCCCAAGTTGAAAAATACTGTCTTATGTAATTATAAAGATAGCAGGTGGAAATGATATGGTTTGATATTTTCCCTGCTCTCACCCAGCATAATCAATGATGCATCTGTGCATCATCTCTTAGCAAAGTTTGCAGTTTCTTCAGACTTGTCACTTTTTCTCAGAATTTGAATTGTGTTGTTTTGACAACACCTTAATCAAACTGAAAGCTTTCCTTTCTAAGCCGTCTTTCGTTCAGTAGCCAGCCTCCATGCAATCCCTTCTGGAGGCTACTTTTCTCTCTTCTGGCCTTATTAGGCTTACCAGCATCTGACCAATATGTGAAACTGGAAGAGGAGCGACGGCACAAGCAGAAACTGGAGAAAGACAAGAAGAAAAAGAAGCAGAAGAAAGAAAAATGGGGCAAGCACCGCCGTCACAATTCCCTGCACACAGAGAGTGATGAGGATATTGCGCCTGCCCAGCACGTGGATATTATCACAGAGGAGATGCCAGAAGTAAGTGCCGCAGGGTGTCAAGCCTTCCTTTGCAGGCTTCCATCCGCCAGGTTAGAAACTGGGAGACTGTGAGTTCTAGTCCCACTTTAGGCATGAAAGCCAGCTGAATGACTTTGGTCCAGTCATTCCCTTTCAGCTCAACCCACCTCATAGTAGTCATTGTGAGAAAAATAGGAGGAAGAAGGAGTATTATGTATACTCCTCACTTTGGATTATTTATAAAAATAATAAAGGCCAGTTATAAATAAATAAATGAAGGGCACCCTGGTTCGCATTCCCTGCTCCATTGCATGACCCTTAAGCCAGTTGCTAGATCTGGGCCTCGCCCTGTGTATGTTGGGCAGAGCCTGGCAGAAATAAAAGGATGGAGCACAACCTCAAGTAGGTACAATTGCTCATTCTTTCTTTCTCAATCCCTCTTTTTCCTTCTTTCCCTTAGTCTCCCCAGGGAAGAAATATCTGCCACAGGTTCAGATTGACTACTGTAAGAGAGCTTTTGAATGAGACCCAAGGTCATACAAAATTAAACTATCCTGTTCTTTATATATTTTACAAGGATGGGACAGCTTGTAGATGGATGTTGGTTTTTCAACCAAATCCCAGCATTGAAAGGTAGTAGTCGCGCCCCATAAAATGAAATAAATATGAATTGCAGCCAACAAACCCTTTCCCATTGCTGCTTTTGTCACCAAAACTGTTTGATAAGGGAGGAGGGAGCATTATAGAAATGAGATTTATTGGCTTAGGACACCATAAGCAGGAGAAATCTAAAGCACCCTGGAGAAACAGAGATCACAATACTTTTCCCTCAACAATGGATACCTTTTACATAAACTCATTTTCTCCCTCTTACGCCTCTTATCTAGAATGCTCTGCCCAGTGATGAGGATGATAAGGATCCCAACGATCCCTACAAGGCACTGGATATTGATTTAGATAAGTGAGTACAAATTTTAGCTCTTGCAACAACCCTCTAAAATTCATGCCAAAATGTAGTACTGAATGTGACAGAGAATGGGATTTATTGAATGCTGACCATGGTATACTCACCTAAATAAATTAAAGTAAAGTAAATTAATTAAATTAAAGTAGACAAGCTAAAGACTTGGGCTTTGATTCTTAAACTGCTGGTTTTATAAATTTAGTTATAAAATGTTTATTCAAATAGTTCAAATAGTTATTGGACTGCTACTTTGGTACATCTGAGATCTGAACATGAAGATGCATTAAGGGAATTCAAGAGCAGTAATGGCACAATGATTAGAATGCAGTATTGCAAGCTGACTCTGCCCACTGCCAAGAGTTAGTCCTGACCGGCTTAAGGTTGACTAGGTCTTCCATCTTTCTGAGGTCAGTTAAATGAGGACCCAGATTGTTAAAGGCAATATGCTGGTTCTGTAAACCACTTAGAGAGGGCTGTAAAGCACTGTGAAGCGGTATATAAGTCCAAGTGACATTGCTATTAGGGCCTTCCAAAGGGAGAATTGCAGGCTTGGATCTTCTTTGTGCCATTAGAGAAGGAATGGAGAAACTTTTCAGATGTTTCTAGATTGCATCTCTTCTGTCCCAGACTTTAACCATGCTCATTAGTCTTGATGAAATTTGGAGAATCTTACTATATTAGTTCCCTAAATTTCAAACGTAGACAAAATATTTGTTTTTCAACACTGAAAGGCATTGTTGGAATCAGGTAGAATTTCTCTATTTTGCCTTTGGATTATTTCCATTCCCAGAAGTTATCAGATCCTGTAGTCATATTGTTTTTTTTCCTGTCTGTCTGTCTCTCATACACAGTCTGGTTTCAGGAAGTTCTGGCAGGTAAGTTCCTTCTTTGACAGTGTGGAAGACTAACTGCTTCTATTCAGCACTGTAAAACACAACATGGCAAATGCCGCCTGTTTATGTAGAAAAGTTTATATCAAATCTCTTAAATTTACACTAAACTTCTATATTTATTGTCTGGAATAAAACAGCCAGTCTATGATGATTGGTTGCACAACCATTGGATCCTATAATCAATCTTATTTCAGTCAAAGAATGGTGGCCCTGCCACTTCATTGGCACACATTCCCAATTTTTGAGCAGAGATTTGAAAATTGATACTTGGTTGAAAGAAATGTTGGGCTTTACAGTGTGAGCTGTTCCTTTTCCTCTACTCCTCCACCCACTTCCTGTAAAATGAGATTCAAGGTTAAAATTTTGTACCAAGGAGGAATCTGCAATTGCTTCAACATGAATACAACAAATTGCAAAATTGACAGGAAGACTAAATTAGTGCATTTCAAGTGGGCAATATTTTTTTTTCTCAATTGTTTTTCTGCTTAATAAAGGCTGACAATTTTTTTTCCACACAAGTTCTGTATTTGTCATTAACAGCAGAAATTCTGATCATGAGGAAGCCGGGGATAGGGGCAGGGGTGAAATGCTACCGGTTCACAGTAGTCTGGACGAACCGTTAGTAATAAAAGCTACCGGTTCGAGTGAACCTGTAGTTTAAAAAATGTTCCCGGTTTGTCAAGGATCAGCTGTGGCGTGCAATTTATATTTGCTAGAAAGCAGGAAATCTGCTTTCTAGCTAATTAAATCACGCGGCACAGCTGTTTTCGCCCCCTTGCTGTTCTACTTACCTTTTTAAGTCTACTTTTTCTGCACAAATTGCATATTTGGTGTGCACTGTGCATGCACATGCACGCACTGAGTTTTTGATATGCATTGTGCATGCATGCACAGCATGCCTTTGGCATGCACCGCACATGCGTGGGCAGCAAACTGGTGGCAAACCATAGGATTTCACCACTTCACAGGGAATAAATAAATTATAATTCTGCTCTGAAAAAGTTGAAAGTAAGCAAATAAAAAGGTTGCTATATTTGCATTAAGGAGCATTTCCAAGCTTTCTGAATGTGATTACAAAAATAATCGGCAAAGAAGCTGCGTTTTTCTTTTTCAGACCACACAACTCTATATTTAAAATAATCTGAATTTTTAAAATGTCACACCTTTCATCTGGGAAAATGCTAGATGAAATTTTCTCAGTTTTCACTCTCTGGAATTTAAAAGCTTGCTTTTATATTGAAGAACTTTACAAGTAGAATCCTAACAATTTTGTTCAATCACCATCAGTTAATTTCATGTGATCCTCTTTAGATTGTGTTGAATTATATTTCATCCTATGTAGTAGAACTAATTCTCTCTGACATTCTGTGGTGACCGTGAACTGCTTTTGGAAGCTGGGAGAGATATTTGGTGGAATTTCATTGAAGATCTTACCATCTTTTTTGTTAAGGCCTTTAACAGACAGTGAGGCACTTCCCGTGCAGAGGCATCGAAATGCCGACAATCTTAAATCTCCTCAAGAAACGCAAGCCCCCCCGGTTGAAAAGAAAAGCAAGAAGCCAAAAAAGAAGGAAAAGAAACACAAAGAGAAAGAGAGGGAGAAAGAAAAAAGGAAAGGGCGAGAAAGAAAAGCAGTTGAAGATGACAAAAAGGTAATTTCCTTGCTTCTGCCTGTCATATTTTTATACAATAGTAGAAGTCCATTGAAGATTTTAATAGGCATAGGTGCCTACAAGGAACAGTGAAATGTAGCCTATTTCAAAAATTCTGATTATAAAAACCTCTATACACTTTATAATATTTATGCATTTATTTATTATACATACTTACAATGCAAATAGTAAAGATGCTCAAATATTCCGGAACAAACATGGTATATTTGCAGATACAAGCAGAATTCTAGATTGAGATTTAAATGACTATACCTTGCAATTCATTTGCATATAACACAGTAGGTAACCATGAACTGCCAGATGGTGGCAACTCTTGCACTTGTAGCATGAAGAATATTATTAAGAAATACAATATTCCTGTAAACATTATGGGGCACATAATGTTTATTCCAAATCACAGTGGCTGAGTTCATATCTCTTGTTGAGCTCAAGCAAGGCAAACAACATTATGCCTAGTGCAGTGTGGGAGCCCTATGGAAGAATATGTGTTTTGAATGCTTGTTTCTATAATATAATTGTCTATAATACTTTTTTGGATAGGTCTTCCAGGCTCAAGATGTGGACCTGTGGCTTTCTGATACCCCGCCACCTGTCGCTGCCATGGAGGCAAAGGTTAGTCATAGGCATAGAATGTGCAGCAGAACCTCTGAAAAATATTTCCTGCTCTAGAAATACGGGCTCCAATTTTCCAGGGAAGAGAAGGGAGTCCTAGCAAAGAAAATCAAGGGGAACTGGGTGAATAATTTATTATGGCACAAAAAGGTGACTCATGGCATCCTTTCCATCCCTTGCTATTTTGGATCCAAATGAAATATGTTGTTAAATTAAGCTTTGCATTTAATCTACAAATTTGGTGAGGGGAGCATTAGCAGGGGTGTTGAGTGTTATGACCTCAGAGGGGGCAGAGAAGTGAATTTCATTTCCTTGTGGTCTTGAGAGAGAAAACGTTCTTTTTGAAAGCATCATCTGCCTTAGGAGGAAGTATTCTGTTTCCTGCGGGAGGTTCTCCCCCCCTCCCCTCTTCCCCATAACAACAACTGCAAATTCAGAGGAAGTATTATCCCCTGCAATTAAAAAAACATGGCAACATGTTTGTTTTATATGGTGTTTTACATCTTTTTTAATTCTTTTAAATATTCAATAAAGTTTTTTTTAAAAAAACATGGCGATTCTTTCCATGTTTTAACAATATTATTAACTTCCTTGCTAGGTGATGCTTTTTTGCATTTCCTAAAATACAGAAGAGGGAGAGGAGTGAGGGTTTTTTTTCTGCTGTTCACTTTTTTCCCCCAAGATCCTTTACAACTGAGAGAAATCCCTGCACTTTGCACATGCTGATGACCTTTGTACTAAGGAGACCCTGGTTGACAGAAAAGGGGGCCAGGTACCTAGGCAGAGTATCTTTTTGTGAGCTCATAGTTGGAGTTGTGGCCGTTGATTACAAATTCAGAACTATTAAGATATTCTTACAACTGGGATGGGCAACCCACAGATCATATGTGACCTATCAGGCCCTTTTATTACATCCAACTGAGCTCCCCATGATTATACTCCCAAATTTTGGAGACAACCTTTCAAATTATGAGAAGGTGGCTTTATTTATTTGGTGGTGTTTGTTTTTTTTCAAAGCTAAGCAGTAAAATAAGCTGAACATTTTGGTCAAAACACCGTAAAGCCAAATGCAAAAAATGTGGCCCTGCCTCTTTCAGCTATGTCATTTTCACACACACCCGCAGTATCTGTCTACATACAAGGTTGCCCTCTTCTGCCTTACAGCTTTAGGGTGTGCTTTGTGTGGACTTGGTGACCCCCATTAAGTGAGCAAAGATGCTGGCATGGACTTTCAGTTGGTGGGCTCCTTTTTGTGACCCATTCCCAAGGAGGATTAGAGAAGAGACTAACTACACTTGAAGACATTTGGACTAATATGAACAGGGCTCATACCTGGATTACTTGACCCACATATTTTCTGTGATGTTCCCAGATATGGTCTCTTAGACCAGGGGTCTCCAACTTTGGCAACTTTTAAGACGTGTGGACTTCAACTCCCAGAGTTTCTCAGCCAGCTTTTGCTGGAGACCCCTGTCTTAGACCAAGCTGGCTTTCGTTATCCCACTTTGTTTCTTTAGCAGGATCTGCCTGAAGTCAGTGTAGATCCGACAGAGCCTGAAGAACCTAAAAAAGAGGAAGAGCTTCAAGAAGAAGATGAAGGAAAGGTGAGTGGCCAAGAGTACTCCACTTTTCTGTATTTTGCCTGGGAACGGATGCTTCTTAACCAGTCACTGATAATGGCAACCTTTATCCCATCTGGGAATATTTTCAGTATGGTTTGAATCTGCTATAATTTCTGAACTGTCTTTGATCAGCAGTATCTTAGGCAGAGGACCAGGTTGACTAGCATGAGTTTTAGCAGCAGATTCTGGCAGTTACATGACTTGTCCAATATAAACAGCTTTTACTGGTGAGTCAAGAGGCAGCTGAGGAACCAGGAAGCTGACTTTTTGTCTACGTGGACTTACAGAAATCCAAGCATAAAAAGAAGAAGCACAAGAAGGAGGAAAAATCCAAAGAGAAGAAGCTTCCAAAGCATCGTGACCGAGGGGATGAGCCAGAGACGGAATCTGTGCAGAATGGAACTCTGGAGGAAGAGCCACTGCCGGTGAGAAATTTGATCAGTGCAGAAAGGTTGTAATCGTTCAACAGCTGGGATACTGAGTTTCCGGAGGACCTGAATGCTGTGGCAAGGTTCTGCAGCAGCTTTGCCCAGCATCTGGTCCTTTACACAACATTCCCCATCCCCTGGTTGAGGTTATTGAGACTGTAATCAACTATTTGGGCCGTGGTGGCGCAGTGGTTAGAATGCAGTACTGCAAGCTACTTCTGCTGACTGACTGCAATTTGGTAATTTGAATCTCACCAGGTTCAAGGTTGACTCAGTCTTTCACCCTTCCGAGGTCGGTAAAATGAGGGCCCAGATTGTTAGGGGCAACATGCTGACACTGTAAACCGCTTAGAGAAAGCTGTAAAGCACTCTGAAGCGGTATATAAGTCTTAAGTGCTATTGCTATTGCTGTTACCTGGTTATTAAATCTACTGCATTGAAATCCCAAAGGTGCTTTTTCAAAAGGCAACTGCACTTTGTTTTTGCCTTGAAGACATTTCACTTCTCATCCAAGAAGCTTCTTCAGGTCTGATTGAAGTGCTTCAGTCAGAACTGAAGAAGCTTCTTGGATGAGAAGTGAAAAAAGGTTGTCCCAAAAGTGCTTTTTTAACCGTGACCTGGATGACTGAGATTCTCCATAGATATACTGCACTGAAACCACAGATCCCTTTGTTGCTGTATAGACAGCTCCCAGGTTACACCGTTCTTTTCTTTCCCTTTTACTTAATTTTCCCTCTCTCTTCTTTTCCAGCCTATGTCAAGCTATACTCTCCTTGCTGAAAATCCATACATTAAAATGGTGAGTAGTCCATGCACTTTTTCCAATTTTTGATTTCTCTGAAGATAGATCTACCATGCTTTGCTCTTGTTTTCCACATCAGTTTTCAGCAGCACCCAAGGAGCTCCTAATTTCTCTTGTGTCCTCTCCCTTCCAATTATTCTTTTTTACAGACGTACGATATCCAGGGGAATCTCCAGAATGATAGCCAGGTTACAGTTTCTGTGATCTTTGAGAATACGAGCAGCAGTTTCCTAAAGAGCATGGAGCTGAACGTTTTAGACTCTCTGAATACTAAAATGCTGCGGCCGGAAGGATCCTCCATCCATGATGGGATACCTGTCCCTTTTCAGCTGCCTCCTGGTATGACTGTCTGCTTCCTGTTGAGAGGGGGTAGGAAAGAGCTTTTCAAAAAAGACTTTGTAAAGAATCCTGGAGGACAGGGTATATCTTCTTACAAATACGTATCATAGTTCCGTCTGAGCCAAACCTTTGTGCTAACTCTGAGCCAAAGTTTATCTTAAATTTTTAGAGCAACATTGCTTCGTCTTGTTTGTGTTTCAGTTTATGGGTCTAATTTTCAAAAGTGTGGACTCAGAATTGAACAGATTCTTGCTGTTCCATTGTCAGCCCAGATAATCTCCAAAAGATGTTGGATGTCTGATCATGACATACTATCTTTGTAAGGGTATTCCTGAGGACCAGAGTATGAGCCCTCATTGGCATATCCTGGGAACAGTGGTTTGAATTGGTTCCCATTATGCAGAGTATTTTTTTAAAGGTGAATGATTTTCCAAGTTAAAGTGGATACTGACAAATGCAGTTGCTCTATAGTAGTACATTTAGTCCTCGACTAACAACCTCAATGGAGCCCAAAATTTCTGTTGTTAAATCAAGACATTTGTTAAGTGAGTTTAACAAATGTCTTGTTTTTCTATTTTTATTTTATTTTCCTTTCTTGCCACAATTGTTAAGTGAATCACCACAGTTGTTAAATCAGCAACACAGTTGTTAAGTGAATCTGGCTTCCCCATGGACTTTGCTTGTCAGAAAGTCACAAAAGGAGATCACATGACCTGGGGAAACTGCAGCCGTCATAAATGTGAACCAGTCGCCAAGCATCTGAATTTTGATCATGTGACCATGGAGATGCTGCAACAGTCATAAGTGTGAAAAATGATCATAAGTCACTTTTCTCAGTGCTGTTGTAACTTTGAAAGGTCACTAAATAAACTTTTGTAAGTTGAGGACTAGCTGTAGTTTTCTCTAGCAGTTACCCATCCTGCCTTTAGTACATATTGAAATAATGCTGATTGATGGTTTTGCTTATTGTTAAACTGATAATGCTTTGTACTGTTTAGTGGAAAAAATGATTAAGTGTTTTAACGAAATCTAAGTGTGAGAAATAATTTTTTGAAATCAAGATAATCCTTAATATAATTCTCACTTTGTAAATCTAACTACATTCTGTTATTCCATTCTAATTTTTTTTGTCTTTCCCCAAATTTAGGAGTCTCAAATGAAACCCAGTTTGTTTTCACCCTCCAGAGTATTGCCATGGCACAGAAACTAAAAGGAACCTTGTCATTTATAGTCAAAGTAAGAACCTTTTATCCTTTGCTAATGCATGTAGTTCATTGCTGGGAAAATATTAAAAGGGATTAAAGAGATATTAACTTCAACTTTTTATTTCTCAAAGAGATGACCCTCACTAGTTAGCTTGAGTGAACTGTTTTTTTCATCCTGGTGCTGAAATGGGCATAAGGGTGAAAAAATTGTCATTGGTTACTTTTTTCAGTGCCATCGTAACTTCAAACCATCACTAAAGAAATGGTTGCAAGTCAAGGACTACTATATTCTGATTTTAGGGCAACTGGTAGATGGGCAGAGATATTTCCCTTAAGGCAGTGGGAAATGAGCTCCCTGCAGGCTATTGGTTGAGGCTTCCTCCTATTGTAGCAAGTCTCCCAGAAGAGTAAAAGTATGGTTCCCAGGGGGTGTTGGGGATAAAAGTCCACACATCTTAAAGTTGCCAAGTTTTGAAAAACACAGTTCTAGGCAGTAATGGAGAATGGCTTTCTCTTGCTGAGTATGAGAACCAAATCCAAACATTAAGCCATATTAGGAAGATAAAATGCCTGGGTTTTGTCCAGAGGATAAAATGTCTGGGATGATGGAGTATTTTAAAGGCTGTGTGTGACCTTCTGACTCTCTCCCCTTCTCAGTATCTGTTTGGGCTGATGCTCTTAGGAATGTTTAAATTAAGTCTCATCCACTTGTTGGGCAACTGGTTTTGGTCCTGTGGTTTACCTCCATTTGTCATTATGCTGCAGGACGATGAAGGCTCAACACATGAAAAGTTAGACTTTAAGCTGTACTTCAGTTGTGCCTCTTATCTAATTACGACACCCTGTTACAGGTAGGTTACGTTACTTCCTGAAGAAAAGCAACTTTTTCTTTGTTTCTTGAAAGAAATATGCTGTGCTGTTAACTATAGATTGGCATTATGTGGCTGTGACCTGATGAATTCACAGACAAAATTCAGTGAGAATGCAAGAAGAATAAAGCAGCCTTAAGTAGTGTTAGAATATGTTACTTTAGTTACACACACACAAGCTTTATTACAGAAATCCGTAGCATAATCCGTAGCAGAGTATTTGTCAGAGCCAAAAATTACCCCTGCACATTCTTAAAATGAATATGTTTTCTTTAAAATCTCTTGAGCTTTGGTTAATTGCCCAGAAAAATGCTGCAATTCGTAAAGCTTGCAAAATCATACATTCTCATGTAGGATTTTAGGATGACGTAGCTAAAAATCACATCAACTGTAGCACTCAAGAAAAATTTAGGTACATTTAGGTGAAGAGTAATTAATGCCTAGTTCCATGATGGCGAACCTATGGCACATGGAGCCATATTAGTGGGCACACAAGTCCAGCTCCAGTGCACATGCGCACACCAGCCAGCTGATTTTTGGGCCTTCTGGGCCCACCAGAAGTCTGGAAATAGGCTGTTTCTGGCCTCCAGAGGCCCTCCAGAGGGATGGGAAGGCCTGTTTTCACCCTCTCCAGACTCTTAGAGAGGCTCTGGAGCCAGCAGACAGCTAAAAAGGGGCCTTCTGGAAGTCGCCAAATGGGAGAGAGGCTCTGGAGCCATTGTGTGGCAAAAGCAAGGGGGCGCGCACATGCACGTGGGGTGGGGCACAGAGTTATGGGTGTGCAGGTCACTCTCCCCCTGCTTCTCGCACACGATGGCAAAAAGGTTAGCCATCACTGGTCTAGTTCGTTAATGGAAAGTAGCAGGCTGTGTCAGTATTTTCAGAGACATTGTGGGTTTTGCAGAAAGTTTTGAAGAAAAAGAAGCAACATGCAGGCTGGGTGACGTCCAATTATGCAAGGTAGAATCTTTTAGGAAATCTGGAAAGAGTTGAAATGGTTTGAACTGAGCATGTTTCTCTTCATAGCATCCATTCCTGAGTATTTAATTGTATCTGTGAGAACACTTCAACAGGGAAATTAATGGTAATAGTTGGTTTCACATTAGAATTAGCATAGAATGTGAGAAATTCAGAGTATAATGTAATTAGAAAAAGATTCCAGATGATTACTGTTGAATAATAGATTATTTAGATGTACAGTATTGTAGCAATTTCATATCCTCTGTTATAGTAGTGAGCCTGTAGATGAATAAATGGAAATAGCTGTCTGGAGGATTTTGCTGTCAACCAAATGATAACAGCTTTTGTTTTATTCCTTGGATCTGACTTTTTACTAATGTTGTCTAAAAATGCAGTAAGCAAATGAGCAATGGAGGAAGCATCCCCAAAGATTACAGAGAGAGTGTTGTGCTCTCTGAGCTAGTTTGTTTGCTTGTAGATGTTTCACTATCCAACCAGATACCATCAGGCATTGGTTGCAAGCAAACAACCAAACCTGGAGAGCACCAAGGACTCTACACTTCAACTCCTAGTTACATATATTCTCTTTTATTCAAATTACAGAAAGTAAAAATGGAGTGAGCTTGGAAGAAGTTTTAAAATCCCCTCTAATATCAGACAGGCCAAGGTAGTAGATGTTAGCCATTCTGTAATTCCTCCACTGCTCATCTAAGCTACTTCGTCTTTGCATTTTCCACAGTGATGCTTTTGCCAAGCTGTTGGAGTTGGGGGACCTGCATGCTAGCTCAATTAAAGTTGATGGCATCACCATCCCTTTCCATCACCTCCTGGCAAAAATTTGCTTCCACCATCATTTCTCTGGTGAGTTCCTGCTAAGAAGACTCCTTAACTCACGCAGTTTTGTGCATATTGGCTTACAACTCTGCTGTTGGGCAAATACTTCCCCACTTCAGGGTGACCCAAAGATTGGTGAACACTAATTTTGCAAAGTTCTTCATTCTTTTGTATAGTTATCTCTTTGAGGTTTTGTTTTTTGTTTTTTTAAATGTGATGTCAACATGCCATAAGATAAATAAATAAATCCTAGTGAAGTATCTTGGGGTTTTTAAAAAGGGAATTAAAACCATGCAAGCTTGCAGGAATCTTCTTATTGAACATTGTGTGAATTGCTGTGCTAGTTTGTCTCATTATTAGGAGAAATGTAATTGCTAGGGCTTCTCATATGATTCCCATGAGAAAACTGCTAATACTGTGAGCCAAAAGCATCTCTTCATAGAGGAGATGTTTCGCTGTAGTAGATTTGCTGTGCTAACTGCCTCAGTGCAATTACTTGCTGGGGCTCAGTAATTTTCCTGCATCTACCCAATGTGATGTCATCAATCCAGGGATATATATGAGAATGTGTATGCCCTGGGGAAATATGACTTGTTTCTTTTCTTGAAGAATGGAAGAGGAAAGCAGACACTAAAATGAGTGGAACAAATCCCAACTGTCAATAAAAAATAGTCAGATAAACATGAAACTATTTTGGTACTTGGGATTCTTCCCTCTCCCCATCATTTGTTATTTTTTCTGCCTGAGTGACTGGCTAGTTGATCTACTTAGATCAGTGGCTCATGCAGATATGTTGTGCAGTTCTTTTCTTTTTTAACCCAAAAGCTTTATTTGGGGGACAGGTGGAAGCCCTTTAACCATTTTCTTTTTTCTTTCAGTTGTTGAACGTATGGGGGCCTGTGCATCCATGTACAGCCGTTCTATCCAGGGCCATCATGTCTGCCTACTTGTGAAAAAGGTGAATCCAAAAACAGGCCAAAGCACAAAATTGTGCAACCGATATGTGGTGATGGCATTAGCGTATGTTTAATTAGTCAGCCACAAATGCTAAAGCATAATTGGACACTGTTCCTTCGTGCATATGATGTTTTGCAGAAATCGGATATTTTAATCATGGGCATAGTAGGCATCTCTAGATTTGATAACTTTCAAAATAAAATTAAAATAAGTAGTCCTCACTTAATGACTCTAATTCAAAATGGCACACACTCACTAAGTGATGTGACCAGAGAGGAGAAAATTGCACGATTTTCCAACTTACAGTTGCGTTTGTTCAGCGAATCCCGCGTGCGGGGATTTAAGTGAGACATCATGTGACTGACTTGCAACCTTTTGCCAGCTTTCCCATTGACTTTGCTTGTCAGACTCTGACTATGAGGGTTGCAAAAGGCATGAAAGCTGGCCGGTGACTTTGAGCCAGTCAGTCTCTTCACAGCCCGGCACAGCCTGACCAAGATTCTTGTTGTGGGGGAAATAGGAGGAAGAATATTCATTGGATGTAATAAATGGATACAGACAAAGAGCCAAGAATCCTGCTACCTAACCCTAAAAAAACCTATTTTTTCTCTCTCTTCCTCCCCCGTTGAATCCTTTGGCAGGGAGAAAACTCTGTGTCCATTGATGGAAAATGCGATGATTCAACCTTATTGGGAAATCTGATGTCAGAATTCAAAGAAACCCTGTCAAAGTGCTGAGTGCTCTCGGAATCGGGCACGGCCCCTCGTCCTTCTGGCCCTCCACACGAGCAGCATCCCGAGGCTCACGGGACTGATACCAGTGGAGCATTCGATTTCTCTCCCTCTGTGCGCATGTTTGATCTCCCAGGGCTTGTGTTTTCCATTTCCTCCTCCCTCCTGGGTTTGTTGTGTTCGTTCTGTTTTTTTGTTTTAATTTTGTTACGGTTTACACATCTTAGAAACTGTGCTCTCCTCTTTCCCGTTTGGAAACGGTCCGACCATAGCAGAGAGATCCCCAATTGTGATTGACATCCTGGTGAGGAGCAAAAGGGGGTAGAGGAGATGCAGAATCCATGTTGGAAACCCAACACAGCACCCCTGGGTGTGTGCTTGCGCCTCTCCTGGTGTGAGAGCAGGTCAATTCCATTTATCGTTTTAAACTGCCCGCGCTTAAAAGGAGAAAAAGCTCAGAATGTCCCTCCTCTGCAACCAATTGGAACGCGTCTTCCCTCCTTCCCTACGGCTGTTCCAGAGCATTTCCTGCTGCCCCAGTCTGGGATGGGTTGATCCTCTCTCGTCAGGGTGGGTGGCTCCCACAGGAATGTTTCAAGCCCAAAATGCAATATCTCATTCCTGGAATTAACGAGAAGTAGCCTAATTAGAAGTCCAAAGTCATTGTGTCTGTGTGGATTTGGGCGGTTTGTGATTATTATTATTATTATTTTCTATGTTAGATTGAACAATCCTACAGTGGGGCCAATCTGCCATGCCCAGCTTTTACAAAGCCTACACTTAAGCAGATGGCCACAATCTAGTGACAGTTTGTTTTTGAAAATGTCCTTGCTTCATAGTTGCAGCCAGTGGTTTCTTTTTTTCTTTTTTTTTTCCTTTTTGGCAAACTTTCCTTTTTCTCCTCTGCAAGATTGGAAGATATTAGTGATGATCAGTTACAAATAGGGTGGGGGACACCTTGATTATTATTAAGAGTTAATGAGAAATTGCACCATGACAGCCCTTAACTCGATTATTTTTTTCAATTCTCTCACAATGAAACTTTACTATTGGATACTCCAAACACTGATATTTAGAATCCTGAACTTGGGGAGGGGGTGGTCAGGGGCGGTGG
>JANHFP010002768.1:142411-154871 GCA_032468135.1 Calamaria suluensis | reverse complement strand
TTGATTTGATGTCAGCTCCCGAGATATTATCAGGTCGTGCCACATCTAGGAGGAGTGATGGAAAAAAGAGAGAGAGAGAGAGAGAGAGAGAGAGAGAGAGAGAGAGAAGGCCCAACCAACCTGACCACCCCACAATTTTAGCGAGATGACCTTCTGCAAATGAGGACATTTCTCTTCTGAGTGGTCACCCTTTCCATTCGGGCCAGGGAAATGTTACAGATGAAAACCAACAGATGGGAACCAACAACTGAAATAAAACTAATCACTTCAGTGGGAAAAGGTACAGATTCTCCCCAGTCAATAGCAATAGCATTTAGACTTGTATACCCCGTTCACGGTGCTTTTACAGCCCTCTCTAGGCGGTTCGAAGGGAAGCGGTGGCTCAGTGGTTGATCAAAAGGTCAGCAGTTCAGCGGTTTGAATCCCAAGTGCAGGGGTCAGCAAACTGCGGCTGTAGAGCCGCATGTGGCTCTTTCACCCCTCTGCTGCGGCTCCCTGTCACTCAAAATATGTGTCACAACCCTCGATGTGCAACACCCGCCAGCACATGATTTATTGAGTTTTTCAACCCCCGGTAGGCCAACCATAGATAAATCCAAGAAAAGTTTCAGAAGAAAACTTTAGAAAAAGTTTGATTCAACTACATATGCTAGTTTTGTGGCCGCTCAGGAAACCATTCCGGCATGGGAAGGGTTTTTGTGGCTCCCAGTGTTTTCTTTCCTGTGGGAAACAGGTCCAAATGGCTCTCTGACTGTTTAAGACTGCTGACCCTTGCCCCAGTGCCATGTAACGGGGTGAGGTCCGGTTACTTGTCCCAGTGTCTGCCAAACCTAACCCTCCCTAACAGTGCTCTGTTGAGTCTCTGGCATTTAGAGACTCCAGAGACTTCTTCGGACAGCGCTGGCTCTTTGGCTTTGAAACAGAGATGAGCACCGCCCCCTAGAGTCTGGAACGACTGGCACATATGTGCGAGGGGAAACCTTTACCTTACCTTTACCTAAGCGGTTTACAGAGTCAGCCTATTACCCCCAACAATCTGGGTTTACCCGCCTCGGAAGGACGGAAGGCTGAGTCACCTTTGAGCCAGTGAGATTTGAACTGCCGACCTTCGGCTAGAAGTCAGCCGAAGTAGCCTGCAGTGATGCACTCTAACCACTGGGCCACTCGGCTCTTACATGAAGCTTCACGAGGACAGGCGTCCCCTTTCCCTCTGAAGAAGAACGGGCCAGGTGGATCAGGAGGAATCCGGCCGTTAACACAAAATGGAACTGGTTGATATCCCATTTCGTAACAAAAGGGCCCTGGCAGATTGGGCAAGAACACAACCAATGCCCAACCCTCCTGCTTTGTTTTCAAGGCTAAACAGAAAACAGCTCCAACCAGTCAGGAGAAACTATTACAGCCTGAGTCCTCCCTCCCACAGTAGCTGCCTCTAATTTGTTCCTGGAGGAGGGATCTGCTGGGCAAGCAGCAGCTCTTGCAACGCAACAATTGGGTGTCGTGAGTGGGAAGAACGGCCCCAGGAAAGCAACTGAAATTTATGCGTCTTAAGCGGCGACTGAAGTGTTTTCATTTCCTAGATGTTTACCCTGCCCTGGATTCAAGAAGCTCGAGGTACTGCACACAGCACTGTTTCTTTTTATTCCCCCCCAAAAATGACCCATGGAGATACATCGGACTAAGAGTGAATGACTGGCCCCAGTTACACTGCGGATAAGGGTAGACTAGAATTTGGGTCTCTTTTCTCCAACACTGGATTAGGTGTAAGTCCTCACTTGAACTCATAGGTCACTAGGCGAGTCTGATGCCCGCTCTCAGCAAAGCTTACTTCATAGAGCTGTTCTTGGAAGGAAAAAAAATAGAGAGGTGTCTATATACACAACCCTGAACTAACAGAAAAAAGGGAGGATACAATGAAACCATACAAATGAAATCATACAATTATGAGATGCTGGGACTTGAATACTTTGCCCCAATAAGATGTACTAGAAACAAAACTGGAGAAGACTCCTGTGAGAACCAACTGGTGCTGGAGAAGACTCCTGCGAGTCCCTTGGACTGCAAGGCGATCCAACCGGTCAGTCCTAGAGGAGATCAACCCTGACTGTTCTTTGGAAGGCCAAATCCTGAAGATGAAACTCAAATACTTTGGCCACCTAATGAGAAGGAAGGGCTCCCTGCAGAAGAATGTAATGCTGGGGAAGATTGAGGGCCAAAGGTTTTGTATGCCCTAGTTTGCAGTACAATATTACCAGAGAAGAAGCTTCACTAAGAGCGCAATTGTTGTGTAATCTTCTTGGATCTACTGCAAGGGCTGTGATGTAGACTGAAGATAGGTGGTATCTTATTCCTCCCCCTATGTTGAGGGATGTGTGCTCAGCTCTAACATAGATGGATTCTTTTATCCCTCTCTCGAATGAATGATCCTCTCTATCCATATACATAAATGAGCAAAGCACTGTTAGTGCTTCATTCGTTTATAACTACACAGCACGTCTGCTGTGGAAACTCCCCTTCCTCTGGGCCATTGATGCTTTAACTGGGAGAGACTTGGTGTTTTCTCTTTATGTTTGTTTGTTTGTTTGTTTGTTTTGTTGATTACATATTAGGTAATATATTTAATTATGAATTTAATACAAAAATGAATACAAATAAAGAGAACATTAGGGCAGGGACGGTAGGCACGCTGGTGCTCTTATGCACGCCCCTTACAGACCTCTTAGGAATGGGATGAGCTCAACAGTAGCCCGTCTTAGGTTAAAATTTGGGGGGTTTGGGGATATAAACCGCAGAGTCGGGTACCTTTCTAAAACCAGCATGACCAATTGTACTATCTCCAAGATATACCTACGCAATTGGTGAAGCAGCACATCAAGTAGATTCAACAAATAAGTAAAAGAAAAACTGTCAGATTCTACAATACAACAGTAAAGGTTTGGCCCTTCAGCCTCCCTTTCAGGGCCCCGAGAGCTGCACCGGATAGCTGGAGCCTGAGTGTGAACTAGCAATTCCTTTTGTCTCTCACACCTCTCAAATTCCTTCTCCCAAAGTGGTTCTGCCCTTGCTTTGCTTTGGAGTGTCGACCTTAGAAAAGGTAAAGGTTCCCCTCACACATATGTGCTAGTTGTTCCTGACTCTAGACATGTCCCTTTCCGAGCCGAAGAGCCAGCGCTGTCCGGAGACGTCTCCGTGGTCATGTGGCCAGCATGACTCAATGCCAAAGGTGCACGGAACGCTGTTGCCTTCCCACCAAAGGTGTTCCCTATTTTTCTACTTGCATTTTTTAAAAAAATAATTTTTATTGAATATTTAACATTTAAAAGCAACAAAAATTGAACACAATCAGACACAGACATATTAACACATACAAAATAACATTTGAAAGATTTGATTTTTTTTCTTTAACTTACTTATTATTTACAAACTTTTCTTCTTATCTTCTTTACAACTATTATCAGTATTTTTCTTTGTATTTTTCCGGTTTTGTTTTTTACCATTTCTCCTATGTGATTTTATCTTTGGTTTTCACCCAATCATACCATTTATGCCATACATCATGGCTTTTTTGCTCTTCTTGTGGGAAGAAAGCAGAGGCCTATTTTTCTACATGCAAAGGAGCAATAATTTATTCTTTTCTCCAGCAAGATAATAGGAGTAATAGTAGAGTTGGGGCTTAATAGATGCCACATGACACTGTCCAATTTACTGGAGTTGCATTTATATCCTTAAGCCATTTAAAATCACCTTTCCAGGTATATAAATACTTCACGTTGCAAGTCAAAAGATGATTTCCTTTAATCCAGTTTCTTGTTGCTTCTCTATTCCTGCGCAGGAATAGAGTTTGCATGTTATATTAAGGGATTCTGAAAATCTCAGATTTGAATAAATTATCCATCAATGAGATAATCAGAATGAATTCATCCAAATTTACAAAACAATGTTGCATTTGCCACTCATTCAGAAAGGAAATCATGCATGCACTTGTATTATGGAGACAGTGAACAGATTTTGCTCTTTTACTGATCAGTATGTCCAAGTTTACGCTTTCATGACAGCTACTGCAAGTAGTTGTTGGTACAAGTGAAAAAATTTTTTGGGGGGGGGAAGACTAGCTTTTGAGGGATCCTTGGTGCTCTCTGAGCTTGGTTGTTTTCTTGCAGACGATTCATTTTTCAAACTAGGTAACATCATCAGTGGTTGACCAAGTCTGATAATATTGCTTAGTTTGGGTAATGAGACATCTGCAAGAAAAAAACCAAGTTCAGAGAGCACCAAGGAGCCCTCATTTCAACCCTGAGCTATAAATATTGTTTTATAATTGCAACTAGGTTGTGTCTGAAGTAGCAAAATCTCATGATATTGTCAAATCTTGAGATGTATTTTTGGTGGTGGTGCTCAAGATCCTGCGAGGTTTTATAAAGAAATTCCAGCTCTTGGAGAGTTACTTGTGCCATGGTGCCCACAAGAACTACGCTACCAACTCCTGCTTACTCACTTTTTCTATTACTATTTCCTTTCCTCCCAGCAGTTTCACAGCAAAAAGGGAAAATAATATCTATATCATGTGACTGGTATAATACATACTAAAGATATATTTTCAAAGGAGGTTTTTGACACAACATACACACAGAGAAGGGACATGGTAGCTCAACAGGTAAGACAGCTGAGCTTGTTGACTGGAAGATCGGCAGTTCAGCGGTTCGAATCCTTAGTGCCGTGTAATGGGGTGAGCTCCCGTTAGTTGTCCCAGCTTCTGCCAACCTGGCAGTTTTGAAAGCACGTAAAAATGCAAGTAGAAAAAATAGGAAACCCCCCCCCCTTTGGTGGGAAAGTAACAGCATTCTGTGCGCCTTTGGCATTTAGTCATGCCGGCCACATGACAACGGAGACATCTTCGGACAGCGCTGGCTTTTCAGCTTTGAAACGAAGATGAGCACCGCCCCCTAGAATCGGAAACAACTAGCACATATGTGCTTTACCTACATATAGAGAAAGAGAGACAGCGAGACAGCGAAAAAGAAGCAGAGAGAAAGAAACGGAGAGACACAGAAACAGAGAGAGAGAGAGAAATAAATTTAACTATACTGAGCATGTATAAATGATTTAAGTAAGTAACTTTGGCAAGCAGATAACATTATTCAGGTATAAGACTAAGAAATCAAGCTATGGTTGACTGTGATCTTTCATTTAGTGTAATGTTTTATGCAAGAATATGTAATTTGATTATTTAACTTGCCACTCATATGATTTGTGAAAACAGCCAGAATGTTTCTCAATTTTTACTTTATTTCTGATTTTTTAATGACCTTTTATACACAGATTTTATCTGTATTTTTTTATATTATAAAACTGTTATTATATGTCAGGTGTTATTAACTCCTGACAAGGGTGTTTATGTGAACAAGGAGTGCTTATTATCAATCCTCTTATTATTATTATTCCCTTAAGACAGCATATTTGCTTCCTCATGTACACAACAATAACTGGAGATTTAATTGTCACTCTGGGATGCAAAAAATAACTGGAAGCACCTACACCATCAACAAGAAATAATGGTAAATGTCATCGATATTTCTTTATCTACAGATTTTTGCACTCAAGTCGAGGGCAGGCATCATATGGAATAGCTATGCTTTAACAGAGCCTCAATTAAATGCTAGAAACCCTCCCTTTAAATTATGCTGTTCCACCTCACAATGCTAAAGGCTGGTGTTTACATACTGTCTTTGGAGTTAACAACCAAAGTTCAATATAATCACTAAAGAATTCTAGATAGGAAGGTGAATAATAGCAACCACATGGAAAAAATAAGTCTGGAGGACAAGTTTTTAATTCAAAATAGGAGTAAAGAAGCTGGAACGAGTAGCAATATTAGACTTTGAAGGTGCAAAATAACCCCGCTTTTCTTGTTGGGAGTGCTTTGTATTGGTGGTAAATACTGGATCCAGGTTTTACACAAGAAAAATGGCTTGGTAGGAGAAATGGGCTGAGAGCCAACAGATCTCAGGTTAGAATTAGCAGCTTCAAAGCCTCTAAGCACCATGTAATGAATAAGTCAATTAATTCAGAGAAAGGCAAAGTGGTGATGGCAGCATTGTGATAGAAGCCCCGCCCCTTTTTTAACCAGCATGCAGTGCCATATACAGAAAGGGCAGGTCTTCCATCACAATGCCATAAATGCCAACTTGTATTTTTTTATACACATCCCTGCAGACACAACCAGTGTGTGGGTGTGGGTGTGTGGAGGGGGAAGGGGAAGGGGAGTCCAAATTCTAGAGCAAAATCACTCTAATCTTGATTGTAGGAAGTATGACTTCTGCAACAGAGTTATGAATGTCTGGAACACCGTACCTGATCCTATTGTTAGTCTCGCTAATCCCCGTACCTATTCCCTAAAACCTTTCACGCTTTTTAAGAGGTCCTTAAGGGGGCATGCATAAGCGCACCTGTGTGCCTACCGTCCCTGTCCTACTCTTCCCATCTATTTGTAATCATCCCATGTGTTTATGGCTATGTTTTGCCTATTTATATCTTTCATTGTGCCAATATTTGTGCCAATGTCTGTGTTTATACTGTTACTTGTTTCCTTGTACTTGTTGACAAATTAAATAAATAAATAAACAAATAAAAAATGTCTGCAGGTTTGAATCACTGTGGAGGTAAGAATCAGTTTACATAGGTCGTGATCAATTAACTGTTTTGTTTGCTTCATCTTTATTGCCTTTGTTTCTTATCTAGAATCTTATTATAGGTAGTCCTTGATTTATGACTACAATTGAGTGCAAAATTCGCTAAACAAGACAGTTGCTGAGTTGTGCCTCATTTTACGAATATTTTTGCCACAGCTGTTAGGTAACCCCATCGCAGTTATTAGGTGAATCATGTGGTTGTTAAAACAAATATGACTTTGCCCTACTGATTTTTCTTGTCAGAAGGTTACAAATAATAATCCCAGGACCAGGGGTGAAATCCAACATGTTCTGGAGAACTGGTAGTGGAAATTTGGAGTAGTTTGAAGAACCAGCAAATACCATCTCTGGCTGGTCCCAGAGTGTGGTGGGAATGTGGATTTTGCAATATCCTTCCCCCAGGAGGGGGTAGAATGGGTATTTTGCAGTATCCTTCCCCTGCCATGCCCACCAAGCCACACCATGTCCACCAAGCCACACCCAAATAACAGATAGTAAATAAAATGGATTTCACCACTGCCCAGGACACTGTAGCTGTCATAAATAGACACCAGTTGTGCCAAGCACCCCAATTTTGATTACATGACCATGGGAAAGCTGCAATGGTCCTGTAGAAAGTTAGCACCCATCCCTCTCCTAGAAGAATGAAATATTTTAGGAAATATGAAAAAGGCAGAATATTATATTTCCCTGAATGAAGAAACATGTTTTTTTATATTTCCCTGAATGAAGAAACATGTTTTTTTAGAGGCAGGAAGCAGACTCTTTCTTTATAACCCACAGCAGATGTCAGCACTTAAGAAAGAAAGAGCTTACTTATTAAGATCTAGGTAGCTCTATTCATAGGCAAAATAATTCAGGCAGAAATCCATTCAACAGAGGACATTTTGAAATTCCGTGCAGCAAGGTCTGAATAAAGGTAGGGTTAGCCCTCAGCCACAATAGGAATTGCCCAACAAGCTTCTTCAATTTATCAGCCCAAACTTCAACCAAACTTAGCTCAGACAAACTCCTAGGATTTGTACATGTCTCCATGGGACTCTGACAACAGCCAATAGAATACATGTTCTTGAACAGGAACAGGAAGCTCAAGTGCAAAACCCAAGAGAAGGTATCAATACACACACACCCTCAACTCCATGTGGTCAGCTGCCCAGGACCATCCATGTGGTTTTGTTTCATCATTAAACCATCTTTCCGGTCAGCCTCCAGCCTCCAGCCTCCATTGTGTCTCCAGTGCCTATATCCCAGTTTATCTCCTACTTCCCGGAACTGGAACTGGATATTTCTTCCAACAGTCCTAAGTGTGAAAACTGGTCATAAATCTTTTTTTTTTCAGTGTAACTTGGATTGGTCACTAAAAAAAATATTTTAAGTCAAGGACTACCAATATAGAAGTATGTTTTTGGTATTTCTTCTGAATCCTAGTCAGGGCTATCAATTGTTTCTATTCCCTTTTTTTCAATCTCCTCAGAATGTCTAAGCTCATGATTGTATAACACCTCAACAGGCCAAAATCTAGTATAAACGTTATAGAGGACTAGGAACACTGCATAGAATTGTGGAAGGCTATACAAATCCCTAACCAAGTTTCCAAACCATAATTAAACCTACAATCCCATTATAAATTAGGCAATTGTTAACAATTGTTTACCTGTTGGCAGTCCAGTATCTTACTAAATAAGTAATAATTAACATCAAAGTCAAATCTTTCAAACAAGCTCAACCCGTGGTGACTGAATGGGTATATCATTGTTAGATTTTCTTTGTCATCAATACGAAAACCTCCAGCTTTGGGCTACAAACATTTGAAAACCCAACCAATAGTAGTATAGAGAGTTTTAGACCTCTGCTTCAGTCTAGTGCCTTTTTCAGGTTTTGGAAGTCTTGTTTTGGTAGCTTAACTACATATGGACATGGCTTGCCATTGCTTTTCTGCAGGATATTTTTGGATCATTTAATTAATCTACAGCCTCAGTTGTCCTTGGTGATTTCCTGATACGTAATGAAAAACAAATGTCCAATGAAAGAATGCTAGCATAATTATATAGCAGAACTGTTAGTATAAAAACAAGTCAAGAGAAGCAAATGTATTCATTCTGTCATCCATTCATTCCTATTCAGATTTCTTATATTCACCTTTCCTATAAGGATGAAACTTAATGGGGCCCAGATGGCAATTAATTTCAGAGGGGTGAGGCTATTGCAAGAAATGCCCTTAATGGAATATGAGATACTAGTCCCTTTTAATTGCCATACTAAATATGTCAGGTAGATATGGTAAAAGATGCCTTCAAATAACCGTATAAGACTCGAAAGACTTTAAAGTTAAAAAAAGACCAATCCCTTCTGGACTATGGTAATTACATTATTGTAAGATTTGCATTATAGTTCTGAGATGTATCAATCCTAAAGTTTTATCTTCTTGACTTGTTAAAATGGTTATGTATAAAAGATTTGTAAAATTATTTTGTAGGGAATATAGAACTATCCAATATCCAACTATCGAAGGTTACAGCATGTCATCGCTGCGAAGGGGGTTTCGCTAAAATGAAAGTAATTTATTTGATCTGTATGGTCTGAGCATACATCGTTACTACTCCCATTTGCATTTGGTTGGTTTTATAGAAACAGAATGCCAGTTTGAATATGCCTTTAATTTGATCCTTCATAGTAGAAGTGTATTGGAATGTGTGGAAGACCTTGGGGGATGAGGAAAAACTGATGCTGCCTAGATGAGAGAAAGAGAGGAGCCCACAGTCACTTAGGTTTCAGAGAAAAAAATAGGAAGGACCCACCCTAATTGATCTGCCCTTTAAAAGTGGTGGCAGGAGAGAGTTTGTACCTTCAGATTTGCAAGATTCTGTTGTAAACTACTTCTTCTTCTTCATCTTGTGCCATATCCATAATCGGACAATGGTGATCATGCTGGCAATCCTAATTTTCTCAACAGCTGCATGAAAAAGTGCTGCTGAGTTTTGTTCAAACCAGTCCCTTAGGTTTTGAAGCCACAATGTTCTTCTTCTGCCTGGACCTCATTTGCCTTCAATCTTTCCCGGGAGGATTAAGTGAAGGATGCCATATTTTTCAGGGTGTGGCATCACAAGTCCAAAATGTTCTAACTTTCACTTTTTAATGCCTTTGATGATTTCCCTTTGCTTTCCCAGGCAGCTTATCACCTCATTTGTGATTTTGTTAACCCAGCTTATACATAACAGCCCTTTGTAAATCCACATTTCAAATGCTTCTAGTTTCTTCAAGTGGTTTTGTGGCAGAGACCAACTCTCTACTCCATAGAGCAGGATAGAAAAGATGTAACATCTAATATAAACTTATAATAAATAAAGTAGATTTTATTCATCTAGTCATGTTTCCCATCTAGATTACGCAGGAAGATATTTAATTTTAAAAGTAGAAATGATTTCTCTAAGTAAATTTGAATCCGAGTTCTTCACAGTGCAATTCTTTATATGCTTACTAAGAAAAAGCCATACAAATTTTTCTAATTAAGCTTTTTCCTAGGTAAACAGAATCTCAATGACATTTTCCCTTCAAACACTGAAACATTATCTCAGGATCTAAATTCTAAATCTATTCATCTTAAAATTAAAGGGAACAAAAAGAGAATTATTTCAATGTATTTCTTTTTTTCCTAAATCAAAGAATTATAGAAAATGAAAGCCAGCCTATTTTTCTCCAAAGATGTTGGGGGAGGGGAAAACAATGATCACAGCTTACTAGATTTCAAATATTCTCTTACCTGGATCTAATTATGATCCCATTTAATATTTTGCATTGTCTGCCTAAAATTCTAAAATGATTTGGTTATAAAGTCTTCTTTAATGCATTACTTTACATTTTAAATAGGATTTTAATTTTTGTTTTCCTACAGAGAGTTTTAAAAAGGAAAAAAGGTCACAAGGAAAAAAACACCAAATGCACATTGTAACAGATATCAAAGACTGTTCAGTTATGAAATATATATCCTTGCCTAACATGCACTGCTCTGACTGATATTTCATTTTACTGGAAATGGTATTTTATTTGATTGTCTATCAGAAAATAGTCTTGTACCTAAAGATATCCTATGTTTGAAGGACTATCTGGGGCAAATGGGATTTTACAATAAAGTACTATTAGGAGGGAAATCTACTTTCCTGAAATTTCTATCAAACAATATAACATTTTTGTTGTTGTTAGTTGGGAAGTTGTGTCCGACCCATCGCGACCCCATGGACAACGTTCCTCCAGGCCTTCCTGTCCTCCACCATCCTCTGGAGTCCACCCAACCTCACGCCTGCTGCTTCAGTGACTCCATCCATGTTTATGTAAACAATCAAATAAAATATGCGTACACCCACATCTATTATATGACCCGGAAAAACAACGCCTTTGTACGAGCGCCTGGAGATTTCCCTCTCAAGGGCTCAGTAAGGCTAACCCGGGCAAGCAAGCAGTACAAGCTCATGGTGGGTGAGAACCAGGGCTTTCGCAACCGGCGACCGAGACGGCTTCCGGAGGCGTCTCCGCCAGAAAACTTGAATTTCGGGGCTGAAAGCGCATCTCCCTGACTGCCGTTTCAGGCCTTCCTGCAAGGGGCGCTCGCACTGGAGCGAGCCCTAAGGAAGACGCGACCTCCTCCGCTACCAAAGGATTTCCCGCCCGCTCCCTTTTTTATGTTAAGTAGAGGTTGCCTCTACGATCCGCCCTCCGCGAAGGTCAAAAAGGCCTTCAAAAAGACGATCCGCTGCATCTGCCCTCCCCCCCCCAAAAATAATAATAATAATAATAATAATAATAATAATAATAATACATCGGGAAGCGCGCGGGCCCCGAAAGCTGCAAACTGCCCGGCCTCTGCGGCAGAAACACCCGAGGGGCGGGCTGGTTTCCGCCGTTCCGCGGCTCTTTCTAGCTCTTGCAGCCGCCTCCCCGTTGTCACCCGCGATGGCCGAGTTTGCTCAGCCGCCGCCTTCTCCTGCCCGGTGGCTTTTGTTCCTTACCGTAGCCGTAGGGGGGATGAAAACGGAGCCTTCCTTCGCTGCGGCAGGGGAGGCAGCTCCCCCGGGTAAAATAGGTAGGCGTTGCTCTCCCATCGCAGCGGGCAGTTCTTCGGCTTCCCCGATGGCGTTTGCCCCACCCCCACCTCCCATTCTGCACCCAAACTACCTGGAGCTTCCCGCATTTGCACTGGGGGGGATAGGAACGTAAAAGCAGCGATGGGGAGCTGCTGTGGCTTCTCCTAGGCTTCAGTGGCCATCAGTGGAGCGATCCTATTTCCCGCACGTGCTTTGACATTTATCCGACAATGCCCCCCCCCCTCCTTTTATTTTTTTTAAAGCCAGCCCAGCCCAATCTAGCAGGGTCGCTGTGTATGTTTCACCCCTGCTTCTCTTATATGTGTGTCTGTGTGCACTGTGCTGACAGAGACACCGGAGGGCAGATTTCCACCCTTCTGCTAGGACCGCTGATGGTAGGGCATCCCTTCTCCCGTGTGATTGATGCCAGTCAGGTACCCGGGATCTACCCTACTACTACCCACAATTCTCAGCAATTGGCTGGGCTGGCTAGAAATTGGGAATGTCCCTCCCAATGCACAGAGAGGTTGAGGAAGATTGGTAGGACCATCAAATAGTTTTCACAGTGAGATACAAGGCAGGGAGTGGTTTTATGTTTAAATTTAAAATTTTGGGGTTTTAAGTTAGAAATTATTATTATTATTATTATTATTATTATTATTATTATTATTATTATTATTATTATTATTATTA
>JANHFP010002768.1:128545-142311 GCA_032468135.1 Calamaria suluensis | reverse complement strand
CCAGCACCAAAGTTCAAAGGCCTCAATTCTTTGGCACTCAGCCTTTCTTATGGTCCAACTTTCACAGCCATACACTGCAACTGGAAAAACCATAGCCTTGACTATACACACTTTTGTTGGCAGGGTGCTGTCTCTGCTTTTTAGAATACTGTCTAGATTTGCCATAGCTTTCTTCCCCCTTACCCAACTTAAGATAGGTGTTTTATAATTGTTTTAACTGTGCTAATTATTGTTAAATGTTTATCTAGATGCATCTGTATAAATGAATATACACAAATACATCTAAGCAAGCCTTCTCCCCATTCTTTTTCCTCCCTGATGCATTTCCTTTGCTTTGGCCCTGTATAAGTTGTTGTGGGAAGAATCCTGTGTTAGTCTATGATGGCAAGACATCGGGAGTGTGGTAGCCCTTTTTTCTTTGGAGTATCAAATTGTATTAAAAGACATTGATAAGGCCCATGTAATCGGTATTGCATGTCCCTTGCATCTGTAATAAACAACCAAGCTGCAACTCACAAAAGCTTATGCATTTTAATCAAATTAGACAACTCATGACCTGTTCAGTCTGTTCATTCTTTCAGAGATAGTTCTTTACCAGGTTCCTCAGTGTTCTAAACAGAGACAAGACTTCTTATGTGCTGCCTTTCCTCAAAAAGTGGAGATATATTCATAAATGCATCTGCCTTGAAAATAATCCGTGTTGAACTTTATATAGTTCATACACAGTGCAGTAAATTATAACATTTTGTGTTAGGTCATAATCTGTCTAATGATAATTTTAGTTAATAAAGTGTTTGCCAACTTTCAATTCCACAGGAGTCATGGATCCTGGATTTTGGACACATTCTGTAAGCTAGCTCATTTGAGATACTTTCAGTGGTGGGTTGCTCCTGGTTCAGCCCGGTTTGCATAATCAGGTAGTGGCAATGGTGTGATGTTGATGTAAGCAATCTGGTTTTCTTGTCTGCGAGCTGGGCCCTCCTGCCCGGGTGCTATTTTTACCTTTATTTCAACATTTTGAGCCCAGCTGATAGGCACAGCAGAGTGGATTGCCGTGCCTCAGCTGTTCTAAAATTTAATGCGCGTGCACAGAGTGTATGGTTGGCATGCATGCGAGCAAAGCGAGCACACAAGCGCAAAGCACATGCATGAAGAGAACTGGTAGTACCACCAGTTGGAACCCACCCCTGGGTACTTTGGTTCAAAAATTGTTGCCCTACAATGCACTTCTATACCCAATTAAATGTTATGGGAATGAGACTTCCAGTAGAATATGGATATTAGTTGAAAAAGCTGCTACCAGATGTCTTCTGAAGTCTTGCAATGCTTAGTATACATTTCCTTCTTTTCTTTTCAAATAGTTTATCTTTCAATTTATATAGTATGTGGTAATATATTTTTCCTTTTCGATATAATTTATTTCCTATCATGTTTTGGCACTTTGAGAAGGTTTTGCTATTTATCCCACAAGCTTCTCTGAACCTAACTATAAGATGATTCAAACAGGTATTTATTAACTGACTATATTCTTGCAGCTCCATAATGCATTCACGAAATTGGTACTGGGGCAGTCTCCAGGGGTCTGGTTGCCTTTTTTTTGGTATATTATTCCAGGAACGTACCTTAAATAATATATTGAATCAGGTGATTTCCCATCTCTTCATAAACAATTCCTCAATTTAATTATAATGAAAAGAACTCTAGAACTGATTTCTGGAAGGGAAATAAGAGTGAAATCACAAACTGAACCAAATTTCGTTCAAACCTAGCATGAAAAAGCAAGAGGCAAATCACTCCAAAAATAGATACTTCTTGCTTGAATTTGAGGATGTTTTTAGATTATTCCTGCTGGCAGAGAGAAATCAGGTTGGGCTGAAGCCATTTGTAGAATTTCAGTGTGCCAATTGCCAAGGCTGACTAGAATTTTTATTCATATGACGTTTCTATTACACAAATAATTAAAAGCAGATTTTTATTGTCCCTCTGGAAAAATGTAGTTTTATGGACACAGATCTTTTCTTTTAAGTTAGGTATTTCTCTTTTACTGTCATTTGCACTATGAATCCAGTTAAGAACAAAAACATGACAAATGCCTGTTGTGCATATACATACATGTATACATAATATATATGTATGCCCTTCTAAGCATGCATGGAAAATTGCTCCCTTTTGTAGGCTTCCCAATTTCGACAGGAAGCTGAATTAGAATGTAATTGTTAGTTGGAATACTTGGAAAGCATTTAGCAATATTTTACAGACAATAAAACACTTGACATTCCAAAGCACAGCTATTTGGGAGTTATAAGAACAAATGTTATGAAATATTCATGGAATGGATTGCCTAGATAAAAAAAAACAGTGCCAAGTTAAGTTTATGAATTCACTCAACATTTGATATCTGGGGAAAAAGGAAAAAGATTGGGATCTATACTGAACTTTAAGCCATCTCTGTGTTGTTTTTTTATATGGAAGAGTGAACTTCAGGCCATATTCTAAATCAAGAGAACACAACACTCAAAGAAGGCATGTTTTGGAATCAAATGATCCCAATTCACCTCAAACAAATTTCTCTTGGTTCCCTTTCTGCTGATTCATTTCCAAACTTAGATAAGACATAGCTCCATCTGTTTTATTTCATTGAATTCTATTAGCCATCTTTTTTATAATCATTATATATTATCCTCCAGTTAGAATTATTCTCTCAAAATAAAGGATCTTGAAATTTATAGGGGAGAAGGGGCTAAAACACATACAAATATGTGTTTGATTCTAGTTTAAAAGGTGTTCATGTGAGGACACAAATTCACAATTTCTGTGTACAACTCAGCCAAAGCAGCAAAAAGCTTTTTTTTAAGCAATTAAACTGTGTTTAAAGTCTGTTTAAGAATTAGATTAAAGAGTTTTTATAACATCCATCAATTGTGAAGGTTTTTATTTCCTGGAAGAGAAGGAAGGTAAGTGAATGTATCCTGTATGGTTTTTTAAAATCACCCTGTTCTCTCACAAATTGGCCTAAAAGTGGCTTTGCATACATTATGAAATATGCCCCACAGCTTAGTTAACAAACACATGCACCATTTTAACTATTTGTAATTCAGAGTTTTAAGGCTATTACTTCAGTAAAATGAAGAGCAACCAGTCTGGTTTTTCAGAATTTAAGTGTTCCATAAACTTTGATTCCAAATTCTAGTTCCCATAAAGCAAAAATGGTAGTTGCTCCATATTTAGATAATATAGTAAGTTCAGTTTTACTACCTTATCAAAATCTGAACCAATGGCAATTTATGTTGAGATGGTAGTAAAATAGCAGTGTACATCCTTTTGGGCTGAGCTTTTCGGCTTAGTGTGTGATGAAAACACAGCTAGTGTGAATCTATTAGATCTAATTCCAATTCAGATTACAAACTCTGGAGAATTCAAGACATTATCTACCTTTAAGGTTTGCAATTTAGGACTAATGGCTGCAGCAGTTAAAATACAACCAACATCTCTAAAGTACCTGTTTCTCCTTTCATATTAAAGAGTAATCTGGCCTTTTCTACCACGAATTTACTAATGATGTAAGATATAATTTTGCAGATATGTTATTTCATAAAGCTTTCAATACATCTTGGCAACAATGCTTATGATGATAAGCTTCTGTTTGTTCCTGGAAATCTTTTCACTTGTAACAATTTTGAACAATTTTGGAAGAGAGTGATTAATCTGGTATGAGGAAATTGCTCAACACAGAATGACAAATGACAGCAACAACTCAATATTCAAATAAGGTATGAATGACTACAGAAGATCCATTAACAGGATTTGGACTAACAAATCAATCATAACACCACGAAAGAGCATAAAAGATGGAGTGATGGTGGGTTTTTTGATGCCTTCAAGTCAGCCTTGATTCCTCTCGCAATTGTTTGGACAAGTCCCTGCAGTATTCTTGGTAAGATTTTTGGAAGTGGTTTGCTACTCCTTAGGGCTGAGAGAGAGGAACTGACTCAGAGTCACCCAACTGGCTTCATGCTTAAAATGGGAGTAGAACTCATGTCCTAAATTGTAATCTGGTGTTTTAACCACTACACCAAGCTGGCTCTCACAAGGGTAGTTACCTATACCAAGATATGAGAGGGTTTTTTTTAAATTACCCATGAATTGGGGAAGGTCCTCTTATACTTTTTTGATAATACAATCATTGATTGAAACAAAGAATGGGAAGATATAATTGCTGAAAAACTTGGATGCCTTTGAACAATATGTTACTTATGTGTCTGTTTTTGTCTGTAAAATTAGTTTGTGTGGAAAATATAGTGGTCCAAAACTGCATTATTAACAATTCAAATAGATCCTCAGCATGTTAAATGGTTGGTACACTATGATAACTTAGTGTATAAGTCATTAAGCAAACCCATTATTTGTTGGGGCATTTTTGATGAAAATTAGAAATATACGCCAGTTTGTGTAAAAAGATTGTAAATTGCAGTCATGGGGCCATAGGATACTGCAAACAGGCATAAATGCAGATTGCCAAATGTCCAAAATGCGGTCAGGTGACTGCATGGAGTGGCAATGGCCACTGGAACCAGGTCATAAGTAGCTTTTGGAGGTCTGTTGTAACTTCAGTTGCTAAGTGACTGGTCACAAGTCAAGAACTACCTATACATCATTGATCTTGTTCAATATTGGAAGGTTTTGATAAGATATGTTCCACGAATGCTGATAGCAGAAGTGAAACCTTCAAGACCTGAAATTTGTCAGCAATTGTTATGATGTAAAGTTGAGGAATTTCTTTGCTGCATTTTGACAGCCCACAAAACAGCCTTCATTTTTTTAAAATTGTAGCTTGCATCAATAAAGTAGACTTCTGGTATTTGTTATGGTATCAGTTTCCTGAACAAGTTTATCCTGAAAGGTTGGCAGATCAATAGATGGAGAAGATACAAGTATCAAAAACTTCATTTCAGGGGCAGTCTTCTGGTTTCACTTATTACAATCTCTATATTTAAACAAATTATGGATATGGAGGCATTACTTTCCATTCAACCCACATACAAAATAGCACTTCCTACCAGGTTTTAGGTTAATGTAGCTCTGAATTGTGTGAGAAAGTAGGGGCATCTTTTGATTCAGTTATAGGTGGGGCTACATTTCAGGGTGGATTTCCTATTTATTCCAATAGCAGGAAGGTTTCTATAAAGGCACCTCACTTCTGTTGAACAATTACATTTTAAAAATTGAGGGTGTTTTTTTAATCACCTCAAGAGAAGAAAGATATAAACACAAACAAAATGCTCAGTTTCTCCACATTGTCAACCTAAAATTGCCAAAGCCAGCCAATCCTAATAATCCTAGGGCGTTTCCCTTTCCCCATAAACCTGTGGCTGAATAAGTGTGCAAAGTGACTATAAACTGGTTTTAAAAGGAGAATAATCAGAAAAAGAAGCTACGTATTTATTAAAACAACCTGCCTTTAAAATATCTGCATATATGCAATTAATTTCCCCTCTGAATATACTAGTCACACACAAACTATTATCCCACACATAATAACACAAATGTATATTTTCCTCTCTCTTCTATCAATCTATTAATTTATAATGTATCTTACATAGGTAAACAAGAGCTCATTCCAGCTCTTGATGATAGAAGTCCAGAGCCAATCTTGTATCCCAACCTCTTACCATGTCTGGAGTCAGAAATCCAAACCTCCCAAAACTTTAACCTAAGACTGTCTACTGTTGACCTCACCCCATTCCTAAGAGGTCTGTAAGGAGCGTGCATAAGAGCACCAGCGTGCCTACTGTCCCTGTCCTAATGTTCTCTTTATTTGTGTTAATTTTATGTACTCAATTCATGCTTATACTTATATATATATTACCTAATATGTAATTGACAAATAAATAAATAAATAAAAATAAATTAAAAGTTCAGGTTTGGTTAAACACTTGAAAGCGATACGGTCGGGAAATGCCACACCCTGAACAAGAACAGAAAGTTAGATATCCTGGATGAAGGCAATGGCCAATTACTTCTCTACTGTTTTCAAGGAAACTGGCTAGATACGCCTATGAAGTCATCAGAAGTTCAGCCCAACAGTTAGGAGACTTCCACATTTGCATTTTTCTACTATCCAGGCACTCCTCCATGCAAGCTGGGATGGGTTTCCTCTGCTGTCAGCTAGCCAAGTTGCAGCCCCTCTAGTTTACAATTACTCCCTTCCCTTCCCTTCCCTTCCCTCCCTTTCTGCATTTAAATCCTGAATGTGCAATTTTAGCAGATGAAACAACTTTGCCAAGGCTTAAGTTGACAAGGCTGGAATGAAGAGCCTAAAACCAGATAGGTTCATTTCAAAACACAATGCAGGTGCCTTCCCTGTCAAGAAAGAAGGAAATGCATTGCCACACAAGAGCAGGAAAAAACCTCTGAGCTTTAAACCCTGAGATTGTTATATATACTGAGCTGGATTTGGCAGTAGCTGAATTGCTTTATTATTGGGACTTCTTGTTACTGCAATAAAAACAATTAGACCATTTGAGGCTTGTCCTTGATGTTCCTGCCGCAAGCTGAGGAAAAGCTCTTTGTTGTAAAAGAACTTAAATTTCTGAGAATATGTGCAAAATGTTATAGTTGTTTGGAAGACTGATTGTTAATAGCCAGCAGTTGATATTTTCTCACAAGGAGTTAATCATTGGTAGATATTAGCAGATTCCCTTGAGGGTTAATCATCAGAACTGTATAGAGGTAATTCCCCTGCTAAGGGGATGTCTCAATGTGAAGGCTTTTGTAAAATTTAAAAAAACACAACACTATAGGGAAAAAGAAAGAATCTGAATTCATGTGAAAGCCATAATGTGGTTTATGTGGTATAAGCTTAGCAAAATGTATGAACCCAGTCGGAGAAAGTGATCCTTGGCAGCTGGGTAATTAATACTTTTAGATATTGCTTAAGTATCTAAAAAGTAAAGGAAATTTTTTGCAATTTCTAGACTGTCAAACAGTGCTCAATATTATTTCCCAAAAACAAGACATCCCCTGATAATAAGCCCAACTGGGCTTTTGAGTGCATGCATTAAAATAAGCTCCCCCCCACCCCCGAAAACAAGCCCTTTCCTGAAAATATTGAAACACAGAGCTGGAAATCAGGTAAGACAGCAAGGGGAGCCCCATCTTGCTCCATGTGCCCCAAAATAATAAGTCCTCCTGGAAAATAAGGCCAAGCGCCTATTTTGGGCTTCAAAATATATAAGACAGGGTCTTATTTTCAGGGAAACACAGGTATACTTTCCCAAATACTTAGTTAAAATGTGCTTCCTTTCCAATTTCCAATTTGTTTTTTTGTATGATGCACTGTTTTCCTAAGAAGCAACAGCACAATGTTTGAGTTCTGAAAAGAAAATAAATGTTATTTATAATAAATAAATTTATACTGCATGTAGTATATATGTTGATTTCGCTCTCCAACAGTCTGTCAAGAATCAGCTAGATTCTGAAACCAGTCTCAATCAGTTCCCATTAATACATATATGCTCACGTTTTAAAAGGATAGAGTAGGGTACTATTTTTATATCTTTCCTAAAAAAAAAAGTAAACCTGACATTAATAGTACTCGGTAATTAGTATTCTACTCTGCATGTTGAGTTTGATCTCTGTGGAACCAATCAAGACTGGTTTCTAACAATAGTTTCACCCTTTTTAGGCCTCCCATCCAGTTTGTTGTTGCTTCTTCAGGTCTCACATTCCTCAGGAATAAGTTACAAATACCTTTGTTATATCAACAGAAGCGCCATTCTGAATTAGTACTTCATAAGTCTAAGGAACGATCTCAACAAAGCACATTTGCTTTTTGAATCCAGGAATTGCCTCTGAAAATACAAATATAGATGAGTTTTTAATGCATGAAAATACTTCAGAACAATTATCAAATGATTGTTTTTGTTTCACCTGATTCATAAAGCATTTTATCTGTCTCTGTCAACCCTGGATTTGTTTTCAACCTTTCAAAAAGGTTTTGAGCTATATATCATTGCAACTGAACTCTCTCCCTCCCCCATCCGTCTTCATTTGAATATATATTAAAGCTAATGTTATTCCTTCAAAGCAGTAACTTTTTGCAATATTATTAAAAAGATTTTTTGTCTCTGTTTTCGATAAGCCGATTCAGCCAGAGATATCTTGCACTCGGTGATTTTTTCCTCCCGTGGCACAATGATCCAGCCACTCCTCACCCAATTAACTCACTCACATTTGTAAACAGGCATTGCAAGTCCAGATACCTGTATTCTGAATGCTGTCTACTTTTATAGCGCTCCTAGCTAGCCTAAGGAATCCTAGGAAACCATTGCTTTCTGGTTCACTTGCCTTTGATCTGATCAGATCTGATCTGTTTTCTTTTTAGAACATAAAAACACTGTCACAATTGTTGATCCTTTCTATTTCCATCCACTGCTGTCCATTTGCCACCATCCCCATTAAGGAGGTTCTAGGGAGGCAAAACTGGCAGTAGAGATTATGCTCTTAGTGCCCATTTTTATGGAGCCTCTCTAGGACACTGTCTTGATTTCCAAAGCAGGAAGAACTAGTTAATTCCTTAAACACATGTCTGTATGATAGCTATTCAGTAGGGTGGGGAATTACTTTAACCTCAAAGAAACTGTGTCTATTTGAAGGAAAATTTAACTTCTGTGGGGATAGTGGATACATCAATCAACCCTTTCTTCTTTTTTTTGTACAACATGTTAACCTTCCAATCAAGTGGGTTAGGTGAAGAGGAACACTGTGAATTCTTTAATTGATAGTTTCTCTAAAGCAATTTTGTAAGGTATCCCAGGTTTAAGGGAAAAAATATGCCTGAATGTCTTATTCTAACCTGTAATTAGAATCTCACTGTCCGATCTTAATATAGTAAGAAAAATAATCTAGAACTGTTTTCTGCTAGATTAAATATAATTAATCATTCTATATAATGGTTATTATATTGCAATTGCCTACTAACAGTGCTTTTGTTCCCTAGGGTTAATTTATTCAGCATATTTTACATTAATGAACATGTTCGAATTCAGTACTCATGTTTGGCCAGTATAAGACTTTCTGAAGCAGTGGGCGTGAGCTTGGGTGGACTCCAGAGGATGGTGGAGGACAGGAAGGCCTGGAGGAACGTTGTCCATGGGGTCGCGATGGGTCGGACACAACTTCGCAAATAACAACAACACCACAAAGACTTTCTGAATATCCCTTTTGTATTTTTTAAAGTTCTATTGATCCTCCTGAATCATATCATCTAGTTTCTATTAGCAATTTGGGATGTAAAACACTGAAACTCACCCATCCTGCAATCTGTTAGCTATAGATTTTACTAATTTTTATAATGCATAATAAAACAGAACATAGAGACAATGCACTGGCTAGCTATAGTGGTCACTCTAAAGAAATTTAAACCTAGTTCAAATATGACTGAGTAGTTTAGTCATGGATATTATATGCAATAATGAATTAATTTGATCATCTGCACTGGGCAAAGTTCCACATTCATCAAACTTTACCAGGATTAAAATTCAGCTCCTGCAACTGCAACCCAGAAGAACATTATGTGAAATCTGAGACATATGCTAGCTAGGCATTTTCTAACCATAGTTACCATAGGCTTGCTGCGGCCTTTTTCAAACTTGGAATATATAAAAACTTGACTGCATAAACGTTTTCCCACCCGTAGGCTGAGCTTGAACTCAGTTGTCCATGTTTCCATCTTTGTGACACTTCTATGCATGTTACAAACTTCCAATAATCATTTATACATGAATATTATTCAAAAACTATTTTTAAAGGATATAGGACAATTTGATCTATATGCTATTGCTATCAAAATGCCTTAGAGTGGCAGTTGTTTCAAATAACTTTTTTAGCTTTCCAAAAGCCTTGCATCCATCCCCTTATTTTTTTTTGTTCCTTTCTATCTTTAAATGAGAATTCTAAGGTGATTATGTGCTTTGGCAGGATTTCAATATATCCACTTGCTGGGGGTGATGTGTTCCAGATTACTCTTACTCTCACTAGATCAATTTGCATCCCATTTTCCAGGTATTATTTCCCCCAAGTAGGTGAATCTTTTTCATTCTGAATGTACATTACTGCTTTTTAAATTTCAATGTCTGCTCAAGCCCTCTCTAGAGTTTGTCATAACATCTGATCATATTCTTCTTTACTTTACTTTCTACCAGAATATATTTATTCTCACAGTTGGAACCTCATCCTATATTGTATTCCTCTATAAAAAACGTCTGGAGCAAATTTTAAAGCAAACAGCATCACAAGAAAATAGTGTCCTACAAATGATGTATTAAAGATCACAGCTTTGACCCATTTTAATATTCAGGAATATATCCAAATGCTAGAGTTGCATCTAGAATGAAAGAAAATATTTTCCATGAATATTTCCATGAAAACACCTTGTGGGCAATGAGAAATGCTCTGCATATTAGATTTATTTATTCCTAGACATAGCATGGCAGGGTTTTTTAACCTATTATGACAAATGAATTTATTCTATTAGTGAATTCTTCACCTTGTCAATAGTTTTCCAAATAACTATTTCCTTCCAGCTTTGCTTAATCTGCACTTTTAATAAACATCACATCTATACCCACACCTGTCATTTATGAAAAGGACAGAATCTATTTGAGCTGAGAACTTTTGGCAGGTTGATCCAAAGCCACCTAAAACTAATTTTGTTTTGCCCACATTTTACCATGTTGTCAATAAGGATTTAATGGAAGACCTTGTTATAGGCCTTATAGAAGGCTGTGAATGTAGCAGACAGGATGGTATTGGAAATCAATAGGAGTTAGCAGTTTAGCAAGATGTGGAAGTCCTTAAAATGGATTCATTTAGTAGGTCCAAATATCTGGAAAAGTGGATATTTCTACCTCAACATAGGAGACTGGGCTACTTGTATGGGAGCATGGACACTCATTCATGCTGGTTGTACAAAAAGAAGGCAAATCTAGCTGAAAATGAATATATGTAACAGGATCAAAAAGCAAATTGTGGACAACAAATCACAAACGTTGTAGAATCTACAGGTTTACAATCAAGATAATTTTACAGACTGCATGCCCTATAATTTGTTTTAACAGCTGTTATTATAGCGGTGATAAGTGGCAAAGCTTCTCTTTGGATATTCAAAAAACATCAATAGCCTGTAAAGTACCTGAGCTTGCATGTCAGTTGAGACTTCTCTTCTTTTACTCATTTTTACACCAGTAGTATCTAGACTAGATTATAAAATAGAATTCTTTATTGGCCAAGTGTGATTGGACACAAAAGGAATTTGTCTTTGGTGCATATGCTCTCAGTGTACATAAAAGGAAAAAAAGGAAAAAAATACATTCATCAAGAATCATAAGATACAACACTTAGTGATAGTCATAGGTTACTAATAAGCAATCAAACCATACTAGGAAACAAACAGCAATATAAATTGTGAAAATACAAGCAACATGGTTATAGTCATAAGTAGGAGATAGGTAATAGGAAGGATGAGAAGAATGGTAATACTTAGTAAATTGTTTGACAGTGTTGTGGGAATTTGTTGTTTGGAAGTGACGGCATTCGGGAAAAATCTGTGTCTAATTGTTCAGTGTGCAGTGCATTATAGCGTCATTGTGAGGGCAGAAGTTGAAACAATTTATGTCCAGGATATGAGGGGGTAGATATTTTCTCAGCCCTTTTTTTGACTCATGCAGTATACAGGTCCTCAATGGATGGCAGGTTGGTAGTAATTTTTTTCCTGCAGTTCTAATTATCCTCTGAAGTCTGTGCCTGTCTTGTTGGGTTGCAGAACCAAACCAGACAGATGAAACTCAACAATTCCTCTCTAAAACTGAATCAGCAGCTCTTTTATTGCTATATATTATCATATTAAGACTGTTCAAAAACTGCAGTTGATCTAAAATGTGGCAGCAATATTAATGGGATTGGTTTGCTACCAATTCAGGCTGCAAAAACCCAGATGATGGTTAGATGATAGCAAAGAAAATAGCCACCCAGATGTTTGTATCCCAAATCAGGTAGCCCTAGTTTCATGGCTCATAAATAAACCAACTATCTTTGTGACCTAGTGGTCTGCTTTTAAATCCAATTTTGCTCTCTTTTCTAACAGTATAATGGATTTCATTGGTAGCGCAATTATTTCTTTTTCTTCTCTTCCCTGAAGACACACATATCGTTCAGGGGACTCTCGGGAGCTTATTTGGAGTGTACATCGAGATTGCACAGGGAATGAGAGGAACTATATTTCGAAGATTTGTGAACGTAAATCCACCATGCAACTTTAGATGGAATCTAATCTCATATTTAAACATCCAAATGAGGTATGATATTTAAACTTGCCCTAGCCAGTAGACCCTGTGAAAAATATGTTGGGGAATGCAGTTCAAACGTCTTTGCACTACAGGTAGTCCTCGACTTACAACAGTTCATTTACTGACTGTTCAAAGTTACAGTGGCGCTGACATAATTTTTCACATTCATAACCTTTGCAGTATCCCCATCGTCATACGATTTACAGTCAGAAGCTTGACAATTGCTTCATATTTATGACCATTGCTGTATCCCAAGGTCATTTGATAACTATTTGTGACCTTCAGACAAGGAAAATTAATGGGAAACCCCTGGTTTAATTAACAAGTGTTATAATTTAACAACTGCAGTGATTCATTTAACAAAATGATATGGTTTGGGACCCGAAGGCACCCATGTTACATTACGTCTCCTTCTTTGGATAGATCTGCCATTTGAGGCTTGGCAGATCGAGAGCTTTAGAGAAACAATATTTTGCATAGTGGTCCCTAATATTTCCTACATGTGTAATGCAATGTAATGTTTACCAGGGATTTAATTACTATTTTAGTCACTCAGCAAAATCTTTCCTGTTATTATAAGCATTTAATGATTTTTTGATTCTTATCAAAATAATCCCCCTGAAATATTCTCGGCTCCTTTTGTTCCATGTTCTATTGTAGTCAGTGGTTTTAATAGGTACAGGAAAAATGCCATCAATTTTGCACATAAAGAATCTTCCCATTTCAACATAGGCACCGAAATGAGTATAAACCTGAATCATGAAAATGCAAAAGAGGCTGTTATTCCACATTAATTATTGCAGAACAATGTGATCAAGAATCATATCTGCCCTATCAAAATCAGACAGATTATTCAGTCATCTAGCAGTGATTTCTAAACTATCTGGTGAAAGGTTGGCTGAGTAATATCCGTAGGTCTAAATAACTATTGAGATCATTAGTTGGTGTTGGTGTTGTTTTTTTTTAAACACCTAGGGTGCCTCAAGATTATCCTAATTCTTGTCTTCCTAGGTAAGACCCAAAGTCTAATTTAGCATGCTGTTCCTAGCAGTTATCATACAGATTTTAGGTCAGAGAGCAGAGAAAATGGCAACCTGCTTTTTATTGATCATAGCATTTGGCATACAAAGGTATATTGCTCCTGAACATAGCCACTCCACTCATGGATTATCTTCTTATTCATTCGCACAATCCCATTTTCAAATCTGGGGCCTTCTAGAAAGACATCCAAGCCCCCATCCAACAGCCAGGCCATTCAATCTCTGGAAAGGAAAGATTCCCCATCGCTGCTTTTGTGTTTATTTTTTAAAAAAAAAAAAAATGGAAAAATGTTTGTTTTTTTCTTAATTTTACACAATGGGACTGCTATTGACTGCCATGCATTTTCATTAAATTTATTACATGTTATGAATGCTAATGGGT
>JANHFP010002768.1:89787-123761 GCA_032468135.1 Calamaria suluensis | reverse complement strand
GGGGAGGGGAGGGGAGGGGGGCGCTACCCCTTCTTTGCCGCCCTCAGACCTGGGCTGGAGGCGAAGCTTTTGTGCCTCCTGTCACCTTCACGTTTCAGCAGTTCCTCCGGGAGAGAAAAGCCGAGGAGCCGATGGCCATCTAGCCTGGGCCCAAACGAATGGCTGAGCCTCCCTTTGTCCCACACTTTTTGGGATTGGCCCACTGAAACCAGTTCCTAGCAGCTCCGTGACTCTACTCTGCTTTGTTTTTCAGCGAAAGACTTCTGAAACTGGCCACCAATATCCCACGGGACAGCCTGGTGTCCCTGGGCACCTGTTTTGGAAAATTCACCAAGACCCAGAAATTTCGGCTCCATATTACTGCCCTGGATTACCTCGCCCCTTATGCCAAGGTAAAGATGGGCTAATGCTCATTTTATTTGAAAAGCATTTATCTCTGTTGCATGAGGTTTGAAGGATGTCAGAGATGTTTGTCATGCTCTGAAAATAAGGGAGAGGGCAAGAATGTCAACCGGTTTGCCTTGGGACAATATGTGGCATTCTTACTGCAGCGGTTAGTCTAAGAGCAGTAAGGCCTGGAAATGAAGCAGCAAAAACTGTTTAATTCAGTGTTCAATTCAGAGACTTGAAGAGGCCATTCTATCATGCAAGGAACCGCTTCTTGAGGCTTGAGAGTCCAGAGTGTTATTCTGTTTCTCTCCTGCAGTACAAAGTCTGGGTGAAGCCTGGGGCAGAGCAATCTTTCCTTTATGGGAACCACCTCTTGAAGTCCGGTCTGGGACGCATCACTGAGAGCACTGCTCAGTACCAAGGAGTGGTGGTGTATTCCATGGCTGATGTTCCTCTGGTGAGTTGTGGCAGGTGTTTGGATTTGGGTGGGTCCTGATACAGAGAATTGCATCATTCACTTTACCTTGTTTCCTGCAGGGATTTGGGGTGGCAGCCAAAACCACCCAGGAATGTCGGAAAGTGGATCCCATGGCAATTGTAGTATTTCACCAAGCAGACATAGGCGAGTACATACGGCACGAGGAGACACTGACTTAATCAACTGGCTGAATTCCTCCCAGCACTCTCTGGCAACCAGAGACCTTAAAAACTGCTATGCTCTGAATTATTTGATGCTCTTTTTGTGTAACCTGGAAGGACTGCTGATAGATGAAGGGCAATCATTTCCCAGTCAGAAACTTTTAATAAGTGACCAGTACCTGTGCTTGCTAGTTGGACGATTTGTAAAACTTTGGGATGAAGCTATAACTGTTAGTCAAATATATTTCATGTTGTTATTCACATTGTTTTACTCACATTGTGCTCTGGGAGCTAATAAAGATGCCATTTCTATTATGTGCACAATGAAGGCACATTTCCTTTTATCTTAGCTGGGCAGTTACAGGTATTTCCTAGAAGATTGCATCTCAAAGCAAAGAAAATTTGTGAGGGGAGGAATTCTGGTTGCATGTCCCTATTCTATTTATATTATAAGCTGTCTCGATTCTTGTTAAACCATAGTGTATTTTTAAAATTCAATTAATATTTATTTTACCATAGGCTGGTTATGTGGTGGTGGTGGTGGGGGCTTCCTGCTGCTTTGGGGATTGGCATTGCATCCTACTGAAGCTTCAGCAAATGGGCTTGTTGCCGGGCTGCATAGCAAAGAGGCTCTTGAGGAAATGGAGCTGAAGGATGCCAGAGAGCACAATGGTAACGCTCTGAACTGCTGACCACCAGTTCATGTAGGTATAGTTGGATTGGAGAAGGTTTAAATCTGTGCTTGACCTCATTCGAGCGACGTTGTAGTAGCGCCACATGTGGAAGACATTGATAATCAGCTTGATAGTGCTCTTCTGTTTTGGATAAAGGAAAAAAAGTTCTGATTCAGTTCCTAGCATTCATTTCCTTTTAGAGGACCAGGAGACCTCCCCTTCCTCCTGTGTTGCGCTATCTCTTTTAAGCTGATGCAGAAAGAAAGCTCTGAACCAAACTCATTTGAGACCTGGATGCCCGATAAAGTTTCAAAAACCCCATAATGGATTTTCTAAATAGCTAATGAAGGTTGTTACCTGCTACTTTCATTCTAGGTACCTCAATTGCTTCCAGAGTGCCATTGAGTTCCATCCTTTTGAGCTCAGTAGTTTCTAAATCAAAGCCTTCATAGAAGACCCCAAAGTTGAGATAAACTTGCACAGTTCCAAAATGGTTGTATCGATTACTCAGGCATAGCTGGTAGAAGCCTGTAGGGAGGGAGAATTACACCAAACCTCAAGGACATTTCCTGTGATGCTGCCCATTCTCGGCTGCATTGGGTAGGTGACGTACAATAAATGGACCACCCACAAGGACGGGAGAAGGAAAGGTGCATCCAAGGTTAAATCTGCTTCCCCTTCAAAACAAGGGTCCCTCTCTCTCTCTTGCGCTATTAGTATTAGTAATCGTGTCCCCTGAAGTGAAACAATCTTTTGTAATCTATCAGTGGTTTATCGGTCCTATCTGAGAGCCGAGAATGGCCGGCCCCTGAGATGGCGCCACACTCAGCACTGATAACGTTACAGAGTTCAATCCATGATGAATGTTAAGTAACTGCACCCGTCTCGGGTAGGATATGGACTTGGCAGAGGGAAGAGCTCTTCTCTGAAACCGATCCCCTGATAGCAGGAGGGGAGGGGAGCTGCTGCTTTTTCTCAGCCGGTGCTCCCCACCCCGGTCTCTCTTTCCTCTCCCCAGAGCTTTGGGGCAGGCCAGGGGTGGGGGTGGGGGAGGCCGCGGAGGTGGCCCAGCCAGGAGCTCAGAACTTCTCCTGACCTTTGGGCATCCATGTGGGATTTTTTTCCCTGGGTTCCCGGCTCCTTTCTTGGAGGCTTCAGCCGGGAAGGTTGTCCATCAACAAGGCTGTGTCTTCTCCCCAACTTTGGAAAGCATCCCACAAGGTCCCAGCCTGGCTGTTGTTGTTGTTGGTTTTGTTGGAAGGAAGAGGGTGTCTGTGGGGAGGGTGTGAAAAGAAGAGTAGGAGTTTGTTGGCATACGGGTAGAGAGAGGAAAGTATGTCTAGACTCTAGTCTAATGAAGAGAAGGACCAGGGGTGACAGGAGAGCAGTCTTCCAGTATCTCAGAGGTTTACACAAAGAAGAGGGAGTCAAGGTCTTCTCCAAAGCCCCTGAGGGCAGGACAAGAAGCAACGGGTGGAAACTAATCAAGGAGAGACCCAACCTAGAAATAAGGAGAAATTTCTGATAATGAAAACAGTTAGCATGGGGAATTCTGGGAGTTGAAGTCCACCCATCTTAAAAGTAGTTGAGAGGCCCTGTTTTAGAGTTTGGAAAAAGGTCAGCATCATGACATCTTCATTCAGATGACACCAATTCCCAACTAATTCACATCAGTTGACTTGATGCTTGTACCTTTCAGCAGACATCCTCCACGGGCTGTCCTTCACTTGGTAAGGAAAAAAATGGTGCTCCTTTGGAGTAACACCTGTAAACGTGCAAATGTTTTACCTATTCAGTAATTTGAACTCTCAGGCAAGCCGAGCCTTGCCAGGGTTCAACATTCCCTCCCTTCACCTCAAAGCGTGGATGGTTTGAAGGTGGACTTGGAAGTGCGGAAGAGTTAGAACGAGCTTTTTGGTTTCTGTTGGATGAAAACAAGATAAGGGTTCTATGACACTATTATCTGACTGGGATCTAGTGGTAGTTGATCCTCTTGTGGTGCTGTTGTTTGGGGGAATCGTGGAGGGTTGTATCCTCCCCGAATTTGATTTAATCTCCATGAGATGCTTCCAACTGGGTCACCACCAGAACTTGTAGCCAGATTTATATATCAGGGGAAGAAATTATGTCTCCATTATGTTTGGGAATGGAATGGCTTTTCTTCAAGAATCAGGTGTTTTATTAGGTTGCAATTTATTAATTGCAAATGTAAGCCAACTTCCCTGGTACCCTGAACCCAGCCAACCACTAACTAACCAGGTTTAGCTCTCCCACTTGTTAACTGAGTCATTTGGGGATGGCTTTGAGCCTCCACCCTCTTTCTCCTAGAAGGGTGCGGCATCATGAATCTTTGCGCCTACTGGCAAGGCTCCGTGGCCTCATCTCCCTTTGCCATTGGCCTACCTAGCAGGTGGCAGCAGGTGTGACTTGGTCCCTACAACCAATCGGTGTTGAGGAGGCGGGTTCCTGGCGGCTGGGCAGGAGTTTGAGAACGGAGAGCTTTGCTTTCTCAGCTGCTCTATTTCTCCAGTTCTGGACTCTCCCCCGTCTTTTTGGCAATCCCACAGCACAACAAGCTGGGCTGGGCTGGGCTGGGGCGAAAGGCCACCCCCCCTCCCCCGCCAGGAGTAGTTAGCCTCAATTTGCATTGTTTTCTTTTTCCTTTTGATGTTCCCAAAATGCATTAACCTCCCAAGTGGGCCCCGTTTAAGTGGGTCGTGGGAAGCCGGCCATCTGGTCCCAAGGAAAGGCAGGAGTCAAACCTAGGATGGAAATGTTCCGGGTGTGTTTTTTTTTGGGGGGGGAGATTAAAAAAACGATGCTGTCGGTTGTGGACGAGGCAGCTGGTCCCCAGGGTTTGGGACATGAAGCCCCGCCCGAGATGCCACCAGAACACGGGAGCCCTGAAGGGGAGACCAGTGAAAGTCTCAGGTGTTGCAGAGCAAGCCTTCCTCTCGTGGCACGCGGGATTCCGGGGCCTGCAAAGAAGGGTGGCTCTCGTCCCGCTGCCTCGGGGACCCACAGAGGAAGGCAGCCCCGCTTTATCGCCTCCGAGCACGGCAGAGAACACGCGTAGACGTCAAGGCAGAGGAACGATCTCCTCGGCTTCTGGGATGGGCGTCATCCACGCATTATCAGTTGCTCGCACCAGACTGATAGCGCATTTATCTCTGGAGAGGTTCTCGAGGGTTTGGAGAGGAGCGGGGGGGGCTCGGAACAAGCCAAGGTGCTCGGTGCCAATGCTGGTGTGATCATGATTGGGTGGAGGCGGGGGGAGGGTCCGTTCCCACCACCCCCATCATTGTCCTCCAGGAGGTTCTGAACCAGGGGTGAAATCCAGCAGGTTCTGACAGGTTCTGGAGAACCGGTAGCGGAAATTTTTTATTTATTTATGTTTTACTTTTCCATCCTTTATATTTTGTTAAACACAAAGTTTCATCCATTAAAGTACAAGAATAAACTAGATGCAAGAAATCCATGACTTCATAATTAATAAATTACAAAAGTCACTAGGAATTATAGTTTAAATAGTGTAATTGTTTTTTAATGGAGTGCTGATTTTATTTAAATGCAGTAAATGTTTTTTTATAAAAAGAATTTTATTGAGTATAAACAAAACATAACAAAATAACAAAGGAAAAACATACTATAACATATATACACAGACACATAAATGTCAGCAGAATATGCTTACAACAGATTAAATATTGTGGGTAACGAGAAAAAAACCTTAACTAGTTTTCTTATCTTTCATTTTTTCAACCTATACAAAGCTCTTTTAATATATATTTCATTTGTGTTACTATCAATCTCTATAAGTTTAATGTCAATTAATTTAATTTGCAGAATCTCCCTTTAATTTTCAATCTTTATTCTATCCTTATTAATTTTTAAAATTATTTTATTTGGTTTGTTTGTTTTTCCCAATCCATGGATATCATTTATCCCAAATTTCATAATAATCCGATTCTTGTTCGTCCTTTAGTTCAAGAGTCAGTTGATTCATTTCTACACATTCCATTATTTTTAACTTTATTAACCAGTCATGGGGACACTCCGCATGGTTCTAACATTGTACAACGGCTAACCTAGTTGCTGTACAAATTTGGATTATTAAATATTTCAAATTTTTATCTACCTAATTTGTTCTCCAAGATCCCTAGTAAGAGCAACTCCGGTTTCTTTTTCACTTTCCTTCCCATAATTTCTTCCAGCCACTTTTTAATTTTGGTCCAGAGAGTTTTAATTTTGGAACATGAATTGCATTTGTTATAAACACACATGAAAAGCTGATAGCTATGCTACATAAGCCTGATTTTATTGTTTAATAGCAAAATGTAGCAAAATCAGAAAAAGGGTTATAAAGGATTGCATTTTCAATGGCCTTCTGCTGACATCTTAAGGCACTCGGGCCTAACAAGGTGCTTTTTAGACATGTTGAGTCTGCAACTTTCAAACTTCCCAGGCAGTCAATTATCTGCAGTGGCTATTAATTTGCTGGTTGGGAATTCCAGAATCCCAGACCTAACACATCTGGAGGACACCATGTTGGGAAATTTGTTCCACTGGAAGTTTTTAAGGGGCAGGGAAAACATTGCACAATCCTACAGAACAGGCTAACAATCAGCACAGTGTAAGTCACATGAAAAATAATTGTCCATATTTTCCATTAATTATGGCACTGACAAGGGAAGAGTCAAGGAAAAAATAACTTCATTTATACATAGTAATTCAAAACCAAGAAAGGGCCTAAATTCAAAGCTATTCTGTGTATATTATAAAGTGTAGAAAAATGTAGGTCTTTAACAAAGATCCATGTAAGCCTCACCAAAATGTAACACAAATGAAGGCACAGATTTTATATTTTATTACATAAATATAGATATATCATATTGTTATAAACATAGTTACATAGTGAAAAAATCCAAACTAAAGAGTCCCTTACAGATAGCTGTCCAGCCTCTACTTATATACAATTAATGAAGGGGAACTCACCATGTTGCTTGGTATTTGGGTCTGCTGATAAACTGCTACACCAGGAAGTTTTTCATTATATTTTAGGGGATTCTGTCTCCCTACGACTTAACACCATTCTACCTAAGTTAATTGAGAACAAGTCCTGACACTCTTCTCTCTAAGACCTCTTCAGCTACTTGAAAAGTGCTATCATCTCACCCTTCAATCATCTTGTCTCAAGGCTAAACAAACCCAATTCCATCAGTTTTTCCTTGTACAGATGTATATGCTTTATTTTCTGTCAATGACACTAGCCAACTTTAGTTGTTCTCAGAAAGGCAAAGGTAAATTAGAGTAGGTTAGTATGTTTGATGGGAATCACTAGAAAATTCCAGAGTTGTATGCTGGACAGAAGTATAAAGGGAAATTGCAGAAGAAAGTAATAGAAAAGACTCCAAATTGTGGCAAAAACAAACAATCAAAAATCTCTCAAAACATATACATCCACGATCAACAGGAGTTAAGATCTAGTCGGAGGTATTTTTTACATCTGAATAATCTTGTTTTTGGAATAACCTTTTCAAAAGTGGCAGATACTGCTGTTTAAGGAATAGCAAACTGATACTACACAGCATTCAAGATCTGCCTAAGGCCTTTATCTGACAAAGCTGGAATTTGGACAACGATCCTCCGGGATTTTGCTTCTTTACTGGATAGCTAAATTTATGTCCCTGCCTTAGTTGGTTTCTAACATTTTTAAGCCACTGCGGAAAAGGGAGGTGATCTTTTACAATTATATTAATTTCATTAGTTTTCCAAAGTTGGTAATTTAGAATTTACAGAGCCGGCCCTTAATGAGTAACAATGAACCATTGCAGAACTGTTAGGCAACATGTTACACATACAATCAACTACACCTGGGACTCTATTCTGTTATTACTTATTTGTGTATTCTCCAGCTATGTGGCCAACTGTTGATTGGCTATTATCTCCATTCATCTACCATGGAGATCCACCATCACTTTTCCTGCACAAAAGTAATAGATGCCTTCCTTCAAAGATCTCTTCGCTATAGACTACACTTCATTCAGAGAGGGTATTGTGGACATGACCCTGTGCTACCAGTGTTTTCCACAATAGCTGCATATCATTGTTATAAAAAGTTGTTGAACAAACTAGAAATGGTATTTAATACTAAAGTGAAGTCGATGCAGCAACATACACTCTAGGTAACTCACACAAAAAGCATAATGCTGATGAAAACTCTTTTTTATTGAATGTGACAAGATGCCCTCCCCCAAATTGTCAGATAGCCTATGCTATTAGTGGTCATCTGTGTTTTTGTAGCAACAGTACCCTTATTACCACAACAATATATATGTTTTAATACATGTAAAATATAATTACAGAGCTAGCTAAGCAAGGGGAGGAGGTAGCAATATAACCAGCAGTATTATCAACATTATAACTTCGTTCTTTGGCACCAATGAATTCACAACATCTCTATTCTTTCTTTTTTTCCAAGTACCTGTTTTTGTTTTTGTGCTGTTTCAGTCCTTAGACAACCTTGGGAACAATTTATTTGGAATTTTTGCCTAAATCTTTTTAAAGTGAATGGGTGCTGTGCAAGAATGCAGCAATTTCCATTCATTTTTATGGAGCTAGCTTCTTAGTGAACTGTAGCCTTTTGTATGGCATCATAAGATAAGATAAATGTTGCCACACATCTCATTTAATACAAATTAATTAAAATTCTGGCTAATCACTATTCCTTGTTAGCCATTCACTACTGGTTTTCTGTCACTGGGTGCCTTTTTTTTTGCTCCTCCATTAATTTCATCATATTTAGAATCATAGAGCTAGTGATGCCTCATAGTTCATTTAGTCTAATCCTTCACCAAATCAGAACACCTAAAATTGAATCACTGTGTTTAGTGTAATATTTTAATATCAGAGTTCCAATTGGATCCTGTGTAATGTCCATTCCTGTTTGTGTTCAAGTCTATGCAAAGAAATGTTCAGAGCCAGTGCCCATGAATTTGTCACTCTACAAATCAACTGATGTTCACTCTTCCCAGAATGCTGGGTGAGGAAGGATTTGTCCAGTTGCAGCCTCACTACATCTTCAGGGCACCAGCTGAGGGTAGGCTTTGTCAAATGTCATCTCTTCCGTCAAGCCGGTTTGGGAGGGATTCAGTCCAGTAATTAAATTAAATTAAATTTTAAATGTTTATTGAGATTTTTAATTGATTTTGGGTATTTGGTTTTTTAAATTTTAGAAATAATGTTGTTTGGTTTTTCTGGTTTTAGTCTGGCTGTAAACTGCCCCGAGTCCTTGGAGAGGAGCGGTATATAAATTAATTAATTAATTAAATAAATAAATAAATAAATAAATAAATAAATATTCAAAAATATGTACTACTAAAATGATCAGTGCATCTTAGAATGTTTTAAAAATCTTTTTATCTTGAATTTAAACTTTGACATTTTTATTGTGTTGTGATTACTAGATAAATTTCTTTATTAAACTTTATATTACAGTAGTCACCTCATAAGTCCATGCATGGAGTCACAGGAATCCCTTTAATTTGTTATCAGGATTTGGCAAAATCTACTTAAGCAACGTGTTGGTTGAATCATACATTGCACTAAGCTGATATATAACTTGGTTAGTTTTGACTTAGAGTTGTGAACCCAGCCATTGTGATTTGTAAATAATATTTAATGGTTTAGTATATTGTATGTTGTGTCTCAGTCCATTGTTGTTTAGCTTGAAAACCCAAGTCATACAGCAAGTGAATTCACTACTTTCATGATCATTTTTATGGAAAAATCTTCCTATGTCTTGGATATGCGTTTTCTCTTTAAAATATTAAAACCTATCTCACTAAATTCTATAAATTGTTTTTCAGGTTGCTTTTTTGTAAACAAACACCTACCTGTTTAGATTGCTTTTCAAATAAAGGTTATAGAATAAATATAGAATGGTTAGTGACTTTGCTTATACTTAAATCTGAATCAAATTCACTGATGTGATGTTGCATAATTTGAATTATGAACAATTATAATGACATTGCAACTCAGAATGGGCTCTCAAAACAATTTTGGCTAATTGTGGTATATAGAGTTTGAATCTACAGAATAACATATTCATATATTTTTGTTAATGAAAAACAAAGGTATAATCATCTATATTTAAAAAATATCCTGTAATTATTTCTTTCACAGAAATTTGTATTTTATTTTACTCAATGTACTTTCCATCGCTACAATCTTACACTTGATAGATGCAGCTTCTAGTACTATGGTACCCTCCCTAGACAAGGGCCTTGGCAATAATTTATAGGCCTGATTTTACTTGTCTGAATTAGGCTCCTGTTTCGGACTCATTTGAAGTCTTTCAGACATAGCTTGGTTTGATAATTAGCTTTGTTGTAAACAAGCATAAGACCAAACTACACAGTTGATTGCCCATTTCCTGTATGGATGATAAGTGTCTTATGCTTCCATATTCTAATACACAAAGAAGGTCAAACTGTAGCTGTTTCTTTCCATTCTTATTACAACTTAATGGACTTCTATTATGCACTTGAAGCTGATGAAGCTGAGCAGCTGGTGTTAGAATGATACCAGCCTTGACCTGAAGACCACTGGCTCTCTGCTTATTTCTCCCAACATTGGTAGACATGAACAAATCATAGGTTATTTAAATTCTTGATTATCACCCTCTTAAACTTTGTTCCAAGTAGGTTGGTTGATGATCTTCATTTACTTAAAAGAACACAAACTGGGACTATTATATTTTTAGTTTCAGTGGTTGCCATTTATGGAGGGAAAGTATGCAGATATTTTTATACTTTATAGATTTAATGTGATGAACTTAATTTTTTTTTGTCCTGGGAGAATTCAGTATCCTAGAACGCTGCAGAATTAGTTCAGAAGGATAATAGTCATTAGTATTAAACATTAAATGGGATTCATTACAAATGTTACTTACAAGAAAAAAAGCAAGAATTTAGAATAAATATATTACAGCCTACAGATCATATTAGCTTCTGTATTATATTATCCCCCCAACCTATTGGATTATTGTAAATTACCAATGGTCCTTCATTACAGGTTGAAATTATTAATATAATTAGGCCATATGTTTTCTGATATTCTTATGCCTTATAAAATGCAGTCACTTTTCAATTGAGGTATTTAATTTAAATTAAATCTGTTTTAATTTATAAGGCTATATTTTCACATTACCAAAAAGCATCAGTTTTACCCAATAGCAGCAGTTCTTCATTCTTGAAAATCTTGGTGATTTAACTATGTTTATGTTTGTGCAGAAAATTATTTTTTTAAAAAAATGAGGACTGTTTAGAAATAAATTGGATAAAATTACTATTAGATTTCAGATTGATGATTTTACTTAATATTTTTTCCTCTTAATATTACTGTAAGATATTAAAATCTTTTTTACTTATGGTCTAAAATCAAACACAATAAAAGACCAGTATGGAACAAAATAACTATAAAAGGAAATTTTAAAATTGCAAGAAAATCCTAAAGCAGTTAGCAGCTAAAGTTAATAGCATGAAGGAAGAATCAGATGGTTTCTTTTTTTTATAATAAAAGTTTTTTATTGGTAGTAACAAATACAGAATTACAAAAATTTTCAATCATATATAATATTTTACATCATTTCCAATTCTTCATAAGGTATCATTTTTTATTTTATTTTTTCTAAAAAAGGGTAAGGTAAATAGGGTTTTTAAATTTTTAACAGCAATACCATGAGCAAAAACATTTACTTATCAAACATTGGCAATTAAACGTCTCATTTATCAATATATTTTCTCTTACAGCTTCAGATATTTTAGTATCAGAATAATTTCCATACACGTTCCTGCACCTATTTTCTTTTAGCCTTGGATCTCAGCCTTCCGGGCAGTCCCACACACCCCTCCGCCCCCAGGACAGGCCCAGACATCTCCTCCATCGGTTCTTCTTCTACCTCCCCTTCCTCAAACCCTGTAGATTCTGTTTCTAGTAGGGAACCATGTTCTTTCAAAAAGGCCTCAGCCTCTGAAGTAGAATTAATTTTAAATCAGATGGTTTCTAACATCTACAGCTGTTGCAAAAAAAATTACAATTTTCTTAGAAGTTTATAGGTTTCTTAGAAATTCCTGAAGAGTAGTCACTCAGAAGAAAGATAAACAGAATCCTGGTCACAGTGGCAACTAGAGTTGTTAATTGGAAGTATTAAACTAGATGTCATTTGGATGTGTACCATGGACACTTTAATAGCATTTGTGAGATAGGTTCTACCTCTCAATCTGAACAGAAACAAGTTGACTTTTAGTTGGGGTGTTTATATGTCTGGCAAAAGTTGTGCCAATTGGAGGCAAAGTAAATAATTTCCTATATGGACATATAAGACATTAGAGAAACATCTAGACAGACCATGGAAGAGGAGCCATTGTGCTATAAAAGGAGATCGTAGACTTTGGCTCTGTCATTTTGAATGTGTACTTCATGTGAAACAAATACCTTTAAAAAGCTTTACATTTTGCAGTACAATTGATACTCCCAATTGTACCACCAAAGATCTTGGGTTATTGGTACAAACCAATATCTATATATCTTGATTGTTGTAGAAACTGGTGGATTGTAAGTATCTATGTTTAAATCAGTATTTTTCCTTTATGTTTGCAATTGTCCTATTTGAGTTAATCCATTTTTGCAGTATATCTGATTTTATTAATTCAAAATATTTAATCTATTTGAACATTGTTATATTTTAAATGCTAGTATGGTTCCATTTTCCAGCATACTCTATTAGTCAATGACTTGAACCTTGCTAATTTATGCCAACCTTTCTAGTCCATCATTTGCTTGAATCACAAATCCAGAATATGTTCCTGCTTGTTGAGCATCCCTACAAAAGAAGAACCAGTCTTTTATTTGTTCTAGGATTGACTCAGTGGTTCTCCTTGTAATCAATTGTACTCATAGTGATTATAATAATCTCCAGATTCATCATTTAAAGGTGTCTATCTAATTTCTTTTTCCTTCTTTCTCTGTGTTCAATTTTAACAATGGAAAGACCATTGCTGCTGCTACTGCTGGCAATAGACTTATCAAAATGTCATGACAGATATGAAGTGTTGTGGGTATGTTTCTGTTAGATTGTAACTTTCAGCATTATTTGGGGAGCTGTGACCCAAAACTTTTATAGGGTCCCAGATACTGATGTAGAATAGTAGAGAACTCATGGACAGGGGGGGAAAAGCAAAAAAAAAGCATGTCAAATATAGTGAACAATTGAGGACAAGTAGTTAGAATGATTAGGAAAAATTATCATCTGAAATATTTAATCTTGATTCATATAATACTGTAAACAAGATATAATATGTAACAAATCCAACTAATATACGGTAAATCAGGATTAAATATCTAATGATTTAATATACCTAGGTCTATGACTTCTGTAGATTTGATAATAATGTTTTCTATTTTAACCTATATATGTGAAAAGTATTGACTCGGAATTAATCCTTATGTCTGTCTTTGTGGAGTTTAAATTCTGAGTAAGACTAGCAACCTGACTCACAGAAAGTTACTATCCTCCTCTAAAGTTGCAGTTATATTGCTGATCCTGCTCTGTCATCCTGTGGCTCCTAATCGAAGAAAGATTATATTCTAAGATAGACATTTCACTTATCTAATGCAACTGTGCTATAGTCTAAAAATGTATGCCATAATAAGAATTTTATGACAATTAACTTTTTAGTTAGTGGTACGGTTTGTATTACTGTTTCTTGAATTGTTTAATAGACCTAGTTCTGACTACTGAATATTTGGTGAATCCTGAAAGAGCAAAAAGATATGAATGTCATAAAAGAACATTGTGATGTCAGCACATTAAACTCTTATTACCCAATGCAAATTTCAGTGAAGGGAATTTATCTTTGTGATAGTTGGCTATAGGCGTGCTATTTTAATACACAATGTTAAGTTTATCCTGATTTGCATGATTTTCAGAACAATAGAGCAAGGTGCATGGTGAATGCCATCAGACACTAAGGTTAGTGTAGAGCATTTTTGAAGATTTTCATGTTGCTTACTTAAATTCTTAAAGTCAACATTTTATTGTGTACCCTTAGATCATTTGAAATTATATTTAACAATCTGATGGCTTTAAATGCTGCTGTACTATATAATATGTTTACAGAATCAGTAAAAATACAGGCTTGTCTTGAGGAACTTACAATTTAAAATTCAACATTAGAAGGCATCAGGAAGAAGTAAAGAACATGGGAATCAATGTAATAGGATAAAGCTATACATCAGAATTGTGTATATGCAAAATGTTTAAGTTGAATTCTGCTTATAGGAATAGAAATGTTTTGATATCAGATTATAGTTTCTTCAGGAAGCTTCACTTTCTTCTTTTTTTAGGTGAAGGTTAAGTGTACCTTTTGCTATCCATATTTAAAATGGCTATATGAAGTGTCATTTGAAAACGTGAAAAGTTGTAGCTAGTGTAATCTTAATATTTCAGTAAAACATGATTGAGTGAAAACCAAAAGTTATGGAAGGATTGAATAAATCTACTAGGACATTTTAGAGCACCATATCCTGGATCAAAGTTAGGTGTCAGTTGAATCATATTAAGGTGCCAGAATTTGCTTTTTCTTGATGGCTTGCATAAATTTTATAATGCTGTTCTGGAAATTTAAAATCTTAGTGCTCTTTTTATTCTATGCATTATGTAAGAAACCTTACTTCTTGATAAGCAGTTGAAACATTAAAAAAGAATACTATTAGTATAAATTTCAGTTTTGTTTATTTTATAAATTAAATTATTATTGTAGGGGTGGGGGTGATTTTCTTTTATTATATTAATTTATTTGATTCTTTTTTATTAGTGTTATTGTTTTAAATGAAGTTTTATATTTTGTAAGCCACCTCAAGTCGCCATGGGCAAACAGGCAGCAATATAAATTAAACAAATAAATTTTGGAAATGGATGAGGAAGTCATTAGAGCAAGAAGAAAATTGTAGTTGGGCATCCAAAATGTATGTAACACACATGATTTATCTTCCACTTGATTTTGTTTCTTTTCATTTCAATCCTACTCCAAATGATAATTGTGTTTCATCTTCATATAAAATATGGTCAAATGTTATATACATACACACATACATGTACATATATACACATACAGTATACATATATCCTGACTTTATTATTTTTACATTATTTTTCTTTCTAGCCTGGTACCTTAACCACTAGACTAAACTGGCTCTCCAAATGATAACCAAAATAATAAAATTACAGCTTAAGGGGAAAAAAAGCAAAAATGCCCCACCCCTCTAATTGCTGAGTCTTTTGCAACAGTTATTGCCATGGATTGTTTTGCCTAATAAGAACGTAAAAGTAATTTTCTTAAGTGTTAAATATGCTTCCAATTTTAGTTTAAATCCCTTTCCATTAAGAAAACATTGAGAAACTGTGTGTAGTAATAGGGCTTTGAAGGAGTCATAGTATCTATCTTGAAATGAACAAAATGATTCACTATATAGCAGTTATGATAACTTGAATCTAATTATCATGAATTGACCACTACTTAAATACATTTGGGTCTTAAAATTGTTTTTACATTCAATAAGTTTTGATCTATAAATCCCTATTTTAGAAATTTGCCCAACAGCTGAAATGGCGTTGGATGATTTTCTTAGTGTACTCCAATATTTGGAATAAGTACATTTTTCACTGGATAATAGGACCTTTTCAGTGAGTATTCCCACATACATAATCTTATGTTCATTAATGTAATTCAACTATGTGGTTATGCAATGTTATTGTTACAAACAGTAAATAAAGTTTACCTGTAATCATGAGCCCAGATGAAAATTAGATGTTTGATATTAGCTGCATTAAGAAATTAAAAGCCTCTAGATCAGTGATGGCTAACCTTTTTGCCGTCATGTGCCAAAAGTGGAGGGTGCCCGGGGGGTTGCACGTCCGCGTGCCCACACCCATAATTCAATTTACTCTACCCTCCCTAGAAAGTCTCTGGAGCCTGGGGAGAGTGAAAAACAGGCCTTCCCCACCCCATAGAGGCTCGAACAAGCCTATTTCCCAATTTCTGGTGGGCCTCGAATGCCCCGAAAATCAGCTGGCCTCGAAGGCCCCGAAAATCAGCATGCACATCAGAGCTAAACTAGGGCAACGCTCACGTGCCCACTAATATGGCTCCGCATGCCACTTGTGGCACCTGTGCCATAGGTTCGCCATCACGGCTCTAGATGAAAGTCCACGGACAGGATCTATAATTCCACCTGGAAGGCATTCTGTTACTGGTGCTCTAATCTAGATCAAGGTCCGATCCTTTAGAATTTTCAGTGACACAGGTCCTGGAGATCCTCCAAGAGGGCTTGGACAAGGGTTTAACACCCAACACAATCCACAAGCAGACGGCTGTGCTGTCTTCTGTTCTGTCATGCGGGGGTTCAAATCCACTTACTAAGATTCCCATAGAATGCAGATTCCCCAGGGGTGCCTCCAACTTGCGTCCACCTGTGGTTCACCGGTATCCCGCTTGGGATTAACTAGGGCCTTGCAGGCCCTCACTGTGGGTCCCTTCGAACCCTTGAGATCAGCCAGTCTCCACTTAAAGTAGCTTTCCTCGTGGCCATTACATTGGCCAGGAGGATTTTGGAGCTGACGGCTCTTTCCATGAGACAGGATTTCTGCATATTCCACTGAGGCAGGGTTGTCCTACATTTGGATCCTTCTTTTAACCTGAACGTCAATTCCTGGTTTCATAGAGCCCAGGAGTTGATCTTGCACAACTTCTGCCTGGGGCCTAAACATGCCCTGGAGTGGAGGTGGCAACCTATCAACACCCAGGCACATTACAGCACATTCCTCTTAGAGTGCGGCCATGACTGCAGCTTGGGTGACACAAGCCTCCACTAAGAGATGTGTTGACCAGCTATCTGGCCCTCCCCATCCCCATTTATTAGGCACTATAAGTTGGACTCCTTTGTCTCTGTGGAGGCAGCTTTTTGGGAAGAGGGTCCTCCAAAGGATTCATGGTGTTGGAGGGGACTTAAGACCAGATTGCTCCCACCCATAGAGGATAGGCCGGCTTTGGTATGTCCCATTCCTGGATGCTCTCAGTCCAGCTCTAGGGAGAATGGGTATTGGTCCTACCTGAACGCCATTTCTAGTAGAGCTGATCAAGAGCATCCAGGCCCACCCTTACTAATGTCTGGTCCGTGAGGGGCTACTTCTGTTACAGGTCACAAGTATATTCATCGCTAGGACTTTGCTGAACTGGGGAATCGCCAAATGAGGACACATGCAAATAAAGATCACATGCTCAGTCTCTTATATTTGAGGTGTCTTCACCATATCAAAACTTACTGCCATATTTTGCGATAGACAGTAAGTGTTCAGTAGTCTTTGGTTATAAAACAGTGAAAGCAAGATAATTTCTTGTCAGTATAGAGTTTAGAACGTTAAAGGTAGTATGTTACGACTAAATTGACCCCAAATTTCTGTTGCTAAGTGAGATGGTTATTAAGTGAATCTGGCTAGCCCATTGAATTTTCTTGTCGGAAGGTTGCAAAATGTCATATGACCCCAAGACACTGCAACTGTCACAAATATTAATCAATTGCCAAGTGTCTGATCACCTGACCATGGGGATGTTGCAACGGTTTAAGTGTGAAAAATGGTCACAAGTCCCTTTTTTCAGTGTCACTGTAACTTCGAACGTAAGTCAAGGAATACCTGTACAGTAACTGCATTGATGCTCTACAATACAAGAATATGTAAGAGCTCATAAGGTATTTGTTGATTTTTTTTTAATGTGGGATATGCTAATCAAATAAATCTTTCTGTTTGGAAAATAAAAATACAGAAAAACTGTAGAGAGAGATCTCATTAGTTATCTATGATAATTACTGCAGTATTGAACGTGTCACTGAATGGTTAAATTGGGAAGAAGCCAATAGTAGATTGCTTGTCTTTGCCTGACACACAGCCAAAAAAAATTGTGACAGAATTAGCAGTTACCTTTGAGATACTTAACATTCCTAACCATTGCTACTCTGTGTTACAATTATTTCCTTTGGAAATACGTCTTTCAAAGATCAAAGAACATAAATATTAATCAGTGGCTTCTCCTATGAGTATATGGAATATACTGCTCCAGCTCCATGCTTTCCAAAGCTGGAAAGTAATAAGTGTTTTGCAGGTTAGTGTAAACATTTTACAGTCAAGCTTGTACTGACTTGCCCAGAATTCCAGATATTTTTTTTACAACTTGGGAGAAACGTAGTGATTTGGTTTCACCAAGTTATCTGTGTAGTTCTAAGAAAACAGCAAATCTCAATTAGTTGGTTTTTTTGGTCACAAACGATGTAATAGAAATCACTGGCCTCTTGTTATGGTTATAGACAACAGCATATTCATCATGCAAATGTTTGCTTGGTAAAATTACCTGTCCCAGTAGAGATGTCTGTGGGTGAAAGAGGTACTTATCATAGAATGGATAACTGGAAGAAACAGCATCTGAGTGCCTTCTGGAATTGTTGTCCAGTCAATGTAAACAGTCTTTGGCATACTAAAGAAATTGCAGTTACTCCATAATTAATCTGTTGTGTGTTCTATCTAGGAGATCTTTCCATTATATAATAAATTTGGGAGCTAAGTGAAGAGAACCTGGAGTCAGAACTAAATAAAATTGTAACCTTGAATACTTCTTGTATGTGAGAGAATGTGTTCTACTTTGGGGACAATTGGTCTTATGGTCTGACTTGATCTGAATAGCATGCAATTACATTGCTATCAAAGTCTTTAAATCCTTTTTTTTTTTTTAAAGAAATTAGATAATAAAAAACAGGCCAAAATTTTGAAGGATCAATTTATGCTTGATTTTTAGGAAGAACAGTGTTTATAGTTAACGTTCTATTGAAGTAATTAAACTTCAACTTGGTAGATACTTGGTAGATAATTTTCTGATTTAGATAATATTTATTAAAACTAAATTACACTATAATTAGGTTTTCATATGATGAATACTTTGAAGTTTGCTTTGTCCTGAATCTTTGAAAAACATTTTTGAGATTTGAGAAGATGAACAATAGTAACAATACATGAACATCACTGTATCTATGTAGTACTACCTAAAATTATTAGGTCCATAATCTTAAACTGGGAGAAGCAGTGCATCATCAGGGAAAACTTTGTCCGCAAAGATGACTCAAATAGGCTGACTTATAGAATGTCGGGATTCATTCCTCCTGAGGAAATGAAATTTGAGGAAGATACTCTTTGCCTGCTACGATACATGATCAATTTTAATTTTCTGTGATGTTTCCCAACCACTCACAAAATTCCTTTTTCCTCCCCTGCCCAACTGTAGTTGTTTACCTGTCTTCTGGGAAGGCAAGGAGGAAGATGGAGGGAGGGAACATTATTTATCTTCCTAGCCCCGTGATGGTGAACCTATGGCACGGGTGCCACAGGTGGCAAGTTGAGCCATATCAATGGGCACGCAATCGTTGCCCTAGTTCAGCTCTGATGCATATGCAGGTTCTGGCCAGCTGATTTTTGCCCCTTCCGGGTCCACTAGAAGTTGGGAAAGAGGCTGTTTCTAGCCTCTTGAGGGCCTGGGGGTGTGGGGAAGTCCTCTTTTTCACTCTCCCCAGGCTCCAGAGTCTTTCTAGGGAGGGTGGGGTGAATTGAATTATGGGTGTCGATATATGAATGTGCAACCCCCCAGGCACCCCCCCCCACTTTTGCCACTTGATGGCAGAAAGGTTAGTCATCACTGTCCTAGCCCATACTACCTCTCAGTCCCTTCCTTTATCTGTATGATACCTCTTGAACACTCATGCACCTTTCCGGACCTGCATTACCACTGTGTATATTCTCTCTGACCTGTGTGGAATCTCTAGTACACCTCTGTACACACACCCTTTCTGATCTGTGTGTCACCTCTCACATACCCTTGTATGCTCTTTCTGATCAGTGGTGCCTGCCCGCTTGTGTCCCCTCCCTCATGTAAATTGCTCTCCTGTGCACTGTCCTTGACTCTTACAAAACCTCTTACACAGTCTCAGGTATCCCTAGGCAACCTTCCTGACATTTGCAACCCATCTGTCCCCAACCTGCAAGACAACTTTTATGCAGCCCCACGCATCCTACCTGACCCATGTGACATCTCTCACAGAGCCATATGTATTCTTCCTGATGCATATGCCATCTTGCTGCTTCCCCACCCAGTAGTAATTTACCTGCCTGCTGGCTTTGAACATGCTCTTCCTGCTGGCTTCCTCACTGATTTTTTTCTTTGCAAGCTTTTCACAAGCAAAGTAAATGAGGGAAGGAGGGAAGATTTCTGATGCTTCATGCAAATGAAATTCAATGGGGAAGCTGGCAGGAAGTTGGAAGTTGCTCCCACTGCTTTTTTTTGCCTGCCTTTGGTCATTTAGGTAAGGAAATGTCTTTGAAACGATTCAGTGGGGCATGGGTTATCTAGTATATTTTAATATAATTTTTACAATATTGGTCATGCAGTATTGAGAGGAATATTGAATTAGAATTACACATAAATATAAAGAAAATAATATGAAAACATTAAAAAGATACAACAGTAGTGATAATTAGTTCAGTTGCATCATGCAAGGATATTAGGTAGATGCCAAGGTGAATAAAATTATTGTGGAATATGTTTAAATTGTAGAACAGTCAATGTATAATTTAATTTTAAGGGGAAGGTATTCCAGATTTATATGGGGAAAGGTTTTTTCAAGTATCCTGACCTCAAACTGTTCAGGACTATTTTGGTTTCTAAAGTTTGTACCAGTTTCTTCACTGGTGGTGAACTACAACCCTGTCCAAGAAAGCTATTTATTTAGCCATTAAATAAATGGCTTTATTTGACTATTAGCTGATTCCCTTTTATTTCCTTCACAGCTGTTCATTAATATTAATAATCCTATAACAAACTAAAATATAGTAGATTGTACAAAGTGAGAAAACATTGTTCAAGAAAAATAAATAAATCCAGTAATAATACGAAATAAAATCTACATATGAGAACTTCTGGACCTTCATCTAAATCAAGGGTAATTCTTACTGCAAGCTAATTGAGCAAAGACCAATTTTCAATAAGGCATATATTTGCCGTTTTCAGAAAGAGATGCATCCTATCCTTTGTGAAAATAAGTCCCTTATGTTTTATAAGTGCTTGGCCTTATTGCCATGCGCCCAAAAGCCCGATTGGGCTTGTTATCAGGGGATGTCTTATTTGGGGGAAAACAGGGTAGTTGGATATCAGTAAACTGTTTAGTCTGTGACCTGGTACTGATTTAGACTTCAATTTCCCCCACCCTTTTTTTAGGAGAGCTTAGTTTTGAAGCTGTAGATCAGAGATAAACTTTTTGAATGGGATACCTATAGAGATGGTGGCACAATTTCAAAGTTTTCATCTTAAAACCATTAAAAGAAAAATAGAAGCCTCTCCTAGTATTGGGTCATCATCTACAGCATTTCTTTGATGGAAGATTTTACCTTTCTTTACTGTCAGACCATCTGCTACCACATACTTTGAAGGGAGATTTTGTAAACATTGGAATTGCCTCTGCCTGGTGGTATCACTGTGTTGGACGTTATCCTATTGTCCTATGATGAAAAGGTATATATTAATGATAAATAAGTCTCAATGTTATATGACTTACAAATGCTACTCTAGCTGTTAGGAGTCAGGATGTAACCTTTACCATGCTTTCTTTTATACTTGGAAAGAACTTGAAAAGCTTACAGTTATTTATTCTATCTTAATTTTCATACATGCTTTTTCTTGGTTTCCTCTTTATCTCTAATTACTACTAATTTATTCACGAATATAGTTTTTTATCATGGTTAGGATACTATAACTCAGTCTGTATAAAAGTCTCCTTAAAATAATATCTAGAAGCTTTTCTTGGCTCAGAATATGAGGTAATCTGTTAATTGTGCCTAGGAATATGACGATACATGTCATCATAAAAGACTGATATTGGTTACTATTTGTGGTTTCCTCAGGCAGTTTCCTTTATTATTCCTCACCTATAGACAGAAACCTTGCCAAATAAACACAACTAACTACATCAATAAAGATACACTCTGAAACTTCTAGAGAACTATCTTAACTCCCTTTCTCCCAACCATACTATCCAAACTTTACTCTCTCTTGGTCCTCTGGAATGCAGTCCCTCCCTCCTGGGAATCCAGACTACATCCCATCACAGTTTCTATTTTTTTAAATTTTTGCTTGTCTCAAGGGAAAGTGATATAAACAATAAATCCATTTTTATCAAAATCATGAAAACAATAGGAAGGCTGTTAAAACACGGTATTATATATAAAAATAGGAAAAATTGTTATTTGAAAACTGAATGCTGGTATAGTACCTAACAATTTCAATATGCATCCTGTTTGGGGGAAGGGCAAATATATATTTGCTTCCACAACTCAAAATTTAAAATGTCTACACGATTCTTTTTAATATTGAATCCTTTCTTAGCTTGGAATAGCCTGTTGAGCACAGGAGAACTCACTTCTAAATACAGTTCGATATTTGAAGCACTAAACTTTGTTTTGGAAAAGAATACAATATAATGTTTGGTATTCCAAGAATGGAATTACATTTCTTTTCTTGTAAGTTAATGCAGCAATAATTATTTACAGTCTGTACGATAATTGTTTCACTTCTCTCATTCCTGACATAACCAGCTGTGAAGAGAGTGCAGGGAACCAAATATTGCATACAAAAATAATGGCAAAGGTCACAGATTGAACCTAGGTCAATGTTTAGCTTTGTGAGACTTGGAAAAGATACCCACCAGGTCCAGTCTCTTAAATAGTGTCATCTTGAGATAGGCTTATCAGCATGCAGATTTGTTGAAATTATCATTGTCTAACCTGAGAAATGTCCACAAAAATGAACAGGAATTATATTAAATTAGGTATGTCCAAGTTTCAACCTATTTTCATTGTAACATTTTAAATGCTTGTTATTGATATATACATATTACAATTTTCTGAAATATGATTCATAATCAGATAATGTAGATAGAAATGGAATTTGAAAGCTTACTGTATTATTTTGGAACATTTCCTAGCCATAGAGACTGAATCATATGTTTGTGCAGTTGTAGAATATTGTCCCAGAACAGCTTGAACATAAATCTTTGGTTTCTGCTTTCATATCATTTGCAATATGCAATATTCATTATTCATAAAAATACTTTTTTATGTAAAAGTATGTAAAAGCTAAATAAGCCCTAAGGTGCTCCATCCAAACTAAAGCTGAGATGATAACGTCCTAAAGCTACTGCTGTTGGGACTGAAGAAAAGAAAGCTGCTAATATTTTCACTTAAGAAAAAGGATATCCTCTGTTAGATTTGAAGGAATGTGCAGACCCATCCGGAGAAACAGACTTGAAAATAGCCAGGTTCATACCATGTAGGCCTTTCAGAGTAATAACCAGAATCTGGAACTCTACCAAGAAGCATGCTGTGAGCTACTGTACCTCACACAGCATTAGTGTTATATGGACAAACTTCAAAGCCTCCAAGATTGTGCAAGGCCACCTTCTACACCAGTTGAAGCTTCTGAGTATTCTTCAAAAACAGTTCCCTATGTTAAATACCAGGTCATCAAAGAGGTATCAGAGAGATCTAGAAGGGCAAGGATGGATGCACCATATCTATCTAGAAATCATCCATAACATCAATGTTGGTATTATAAACCTGTCTAAATCTTGACTGGAAAAGGTCCAGATCTACTTCCTCCATATATTTTTATATATATTTAAAAGTTTTAATACTCTTTATATCCGGCTACATCAGGGTCCATCTTTTGCTTTCATAGAATGTCATAGGGGAAACCATTCCCTGCATGATTCTGAATTTTGTAGGTATGGTATCTGAATATATTATTTGTGGTATCTGAATATATTTTTCAAGACCAACTTTGCTACTCTACCAAGTGCTAATTTTTGTGGCATGTTTCTTGACTGCTGATTCCTTTATTGTTAATAGTTTATTGTAACCTTGACTATCACTAGGTGTGTAACCTTTAATTCTTGGTGAATGTATTTTATTCTCCTTATGTACACTCAGAATATACACCGAAGACAAATTCCTTGTGTGTCCAATAACACGTAGCCAATAAAGAATTATATTCTATTCCTATCCTATTCCTGTCCTGTCCCATCCATCCCATCCCATCCCATCCTAATTATCTCCCAGTTCAGTATCTTCTCAATTCTAAAGCTGATTGGCATATTTGTTGTCATGAGTTCCATCTTTTTAAATACTTAAACTTAGTCCCATTTCATTGCACTCCTTCATTTCTCCATTGTGTGGAGACAGCATCCAGGAATGGGTTAACTCTGTCTGTCAGCTGATAGGACTGAGTGCAATTTGTGATGCCATGCTTCCCCCGCTTGTGTCCCCCGCTTGTGTCCCCAGCTTTTAGACTCAGTCTAGCTGGGATAAGACTTTTTTTTTTTCATGCTAAGCCATTCCTGAAAGCTATCAAGACAGTTTAACATCATCACTGTGGCTTGCAGGTTCGGCTGGTCGAGTCACACACTTATTCCAGCATGAAGAGCTTTTAGCCTGAGCCTGCTGAAGGCCGCATGGATGGCACCCAGACTGCAGGCTGGCAGATCTGGTATGGCAGCACTCACAAGCCTGGCTCTGCAGTGCTCATCTTGGGGCGTGAGGGAGGCATACTTTGCCATTTTGAAGCCCAAGCAAGTCAAAAACCACCCTTCAAGCTGAGGCGCACAGAGATAAGCTGCTCAAAAAGATTTGCAATAAAGCTGCTGCAACTTCTGCTTGGTTAAAACCCATGGAGTCTTCTAAGGCTATTAGTACACCTCAGGGTGGCGGTCACCAAATTTCAATTTGGGATCTTCCCATCCCTATATCTACTGACACTCTATGGGGTTCTACTACCACAACCTCTCTCGCCACAATTCCTCTTAGAGAAAATACTACTCCAAGCCCTTTGGTCACTTCAGTTCATCCATCAGCTCAATCAGTAGCTGCTCCTGGCCTTCTACCTCTGCCACCTGTACCTCCCACTCCTGAGATGAATTTGTCATCATCTCTGCAGGAGATGTTCGCAAAATTTTTACAACAGGCATTGGTTTCTGGGCATCATGGTCTGACTCCTCAGTCAACCCCTCCTCTCGTGGCTGTGACCTCCAAACTTGCAGCTACAGTGCAGAACAGTGATGATGAAGAATATGATGTCTCCTTATCAGGCTCGGACTCAGCCGCTCTTCCTTCTGCAGTCAGCGACCTTGGGTCAGATCTCGCTGGTGATGACACTAACACCTTATTTGAGGATGAAGGTTTGCCACCTGAAACTCCCTCTTCATCAGGTTTATTTCTTCCTAATCTATTTAGATCTCTTTTCAAAGCAATTGCTGTTTCTGGCCTTACCCCCACAGACAATTTAACAGAGGCCAGTAAAACTATGCCTCTTAGTTCCTCCCTCTTTCAGATTCCAGACAAGCCTTCAGTTATTGTTGCGGCATCAAAAAAATTTCTAGACACTGTCCAAAAACAATGGGCTACTCCTGCTTCCGCGCCTCTTCCTTCTGCTCTGGAGAAGAAGTTTTACAATGTGGCTTCGGAGCTTGCCTCGGAATTTCAGCTACCAGTTGTTGATGCACCAGTTGCATCTCTATGGACAAATTCCAGGTGACCCAGAAGATGGCCTTTGCCCGGAGGACAAATGCTCGGATCACTCTCTATAGAGATCTCACGAAGCTGCGGCTTGGGCAGTGAAATCTAGCTCCTGCGCATCCTTTACAAGGGCTTCTCTGATGTGGCTTAAAGAACTACAGGATGCAATTCTGGCTGAAGATCTCCAATTACATCAATGCCTCAACAAAATTGTGGCATCAACCCAGTTTGTTGTGGATGCTACACTTCATTCCATGAAGTTTTCATCCAAGTCTATTGTGAACAATATAGTGACTCATCGTTTACTCTGTCTCAGATCCTGGCAAGCCGATACTAGGCACAAGTGGTGTCTCGCCTCTTCCCCTTTAAAGGCCCAAACCTTTTTGGATCTTCTCTTGAGCCTGTGCTGATCGAAACCAAGGACAAGTGAAAGGTGCTTCCTTCATCGCATCGTAAGAGTGACTCAAAGTCGTCGTCTTCTTCTACCTTCCGTCGCCAAACTTCCAACTCCAGGCCATTGGAGTGGGGGGTGGGTTCCTATCATTCACAGGGTGGTTTTCAATCCCGCTCCCGCTTTTTCCAGGATAGGCAAGACAGGTCAGGCAAAAGCAGACCATTCCAGAGTAAGCAGCCCTTTCGTGGGGGAGGGAGCTGTCCATTCCAACACCAACGTTAACCTCCTTTCAAAGGCTCCCATCGGCGGTAGACTGGACCTGTTTGCTGATCACTGGGAGATACTTACCTCCGATGCTTGGATCAGGGAGACTGTACGATTTGGGTTGTCCATTGAATTTCTCTCCACCCCTCCTAACTTCTTTATCAATTGTCCTATGTCTCACAATTCAGAGAAACGTGCCCTTATGGCGTCTGCCATTTCTCACCTTCTCAAAATTGAGGCTATTGAAGCCGTCCCTCAGGACCAACTTGGTCAGGGTTATTATTCTAGATTGTTTTTGGTTCCCAAATCCTCGGGGTGGTGGTGAAGATCTGGATTGCCAACGGTTAAACCACTATGTATGCTATAAGCGGTTCAAGATGCAGTCTCTCAAAATGATCCTTGTTGGCGTCAGGAAAGACGACTTCCTCACATCTCTTGATTTAACTGAGGCCTATCTGCATGTTCCTATCGTGAAACACCACAGGCAGTACCTTCGTTTCTGTATTGATGGGATTCACTACCAGTACAAGGCCCTTCCCTTCGGCCTTTCTTCTGCCCCCTGTACCTTTACTAAGGTTCTGGTGGCTGTCACTGCATCCCTGAGGCTTCACCTAGTTCAAATCCACTGTTATCTTGATGACATTTTAACATTATCTTCTACTAGAGATGTGTCAAAATCAGTTTTGCAAACTACCATTGACACTCTATTCTTCTATGGGTTCTCTATCAATCTAAAAAAGAGTACCTTAGTCCCTTCCACTAGAATTCTCCATTTGGGGGCAGTCATTGACTCTATCTCAGAAGGTTTACTTATCTAGGGAACGCAAGTCTAGCATTAGAGTTCTAGTTTCCAACATTAGAGCCAGTCCCAAAGTCCCCCTGGTCCAATTATCTAGACTTCTGGGAAAGATGATCTTGGCTATTTTCATCATGCCTTGGACTCGTCTTCATGCCAGGGATCTTCAATGGTTTCTTTTGGTGTTCCAGAAGAAACGCAGAAGCAATTCGAAACACAATATATGTCTTCCAAATATATGTCTTCCAATATATGTCTTGACTGCCTGTGGTGGCAGTCCCCAGCCCTGTCAGCAGGCTGTCTATTCCATGAACCAGTACATTTCACCGTAACAACGGATGCGAGTCTTTCAGGTTGGGGAGCACATCATCTATCTCTGATGGCTCAAGGCACTTGGTCCCCCCAGGAAGCACGGCACAATATCAATTGGCTGGAATTTCATGTGATCTTCCTGGCTTTACGCCATTTTCAACGATCCCTGGAGGGCCATCACATCCTAGTCCTCACAGACAATGTGGCCACGAAGGCACATAGCAACCGGCAAGGGGGAACCAGATCCCGGGTCCTGATAAAGGAAGCTGCTCGTCTGGGGTTATGGACAGAACGCCATCTGTCATCCATCACTGCAGAGCACATCTCCGGCTCCACAAACACTCAAGACGACTTCCTAAGCCATCAAGCAGTCGACCATGCACAGTGGCGTCTGAATCCTCTCCTGTTCCAGAGCATCGCAGATCGGTTTGGCCTCCCTCAGGTGGATCTCTTCGCGACCAAACAACTCGCAGCTGCCACGGTTCTTCGCGAGATACCCTGTCCACGGTGCAGAAGGTGTAGATGCACTTCGCAGCCCCTGGCCACGAGGCCTGCTGTACACCTTTCCACCTCTGCCCCTGATTCCCAAGGTGATCTGGAAGCTCCTCGACGAAGAGGCAGAGCTGATACTCCTGGCTCCTCATTGGCCCAGGAGGTCCTGGTTTGCGGATCTACAATCCCTATCAGTGGCTGCTCCTTGGAGGGTTCCTCTGGGCATTCTCAGCCAGGGTCAGTTGGTCCATCCGGATCAAGAGTGGTTATAACTGACTGACTGACACTTGAACGGCTCATCCTAGAGGTGAACGATGTTCCCTCTTGGGTCATTGACACGATGCAAGCTGCGAGACATCCTTCCACCTCTCACATTTACTCTGCTACTTGGAAAGTTTTCTGTGCCTGGTGCAGAGACCATTCCATTGATCCCTTGGGGGTTTCTGTTATTCAAATGTTAATGTTCTTACAAGATGGGCTAGATAAAGGGTTATCTCCTAACACGCTTAGATGTCACGTGGCTGCACTGTCTTCTATGTTAACACTAGGGTCTGATGATTCATTGTCCTGCCATCATTATATTAAATGCTTTCTAAAAGGGGCTTCTAATTCCTCTCCCCCTGTGGTCCACAGGTATCCCACCTGGGACATACCTTTAGTACTAAAGTCATTGACGGGTCCCCCTTATGAACCACTACACTCTACTAGCCTAAGACTTCTAACTTGTAAGGCTGCTTTCCTTGTTGCAATAACTTCTGCTAGGCGGATTTCTGAACTTGCAGCCCTGTCTGTTTGTGAGGATTTGTGTGTGTTCCACAATGACAGGGTCATTCTCAGGTTAGACCCTTTCTGCCAAAAATTAACACCTTCTTTCACAGATCTCAGGAACTGATTCTCCCTGACTTTTGCCCTCGTTCTTCTCATTCTCGAGAACGCCACTGGCACACCTTGGACATTCGCAGGGTCTTGAAGACCTACATCCAACAGACTGCTACCGTCCGGCGTTCAGAATCCCTGTTTGTTTCTTTTCTGCTGGGTTCTATGGGTTCCAAGGTGTCTTCTATGACTATTGGCAGGTGGCTTAGACAAACTATTGCCAAAGCTTATGAGCTGTGCCATATGTCACCTCCACTTAGAATAACTGCTCACTCTACAAGGAGTGCCTCCACTACTGCTGCTTGGGCTACTCAAGATTCCCTTCTTGAAATTTGCAGGGCGGCTACCTGGTCGTCTCCTCCCTTTGTAAAGGATTATAAACTGGACATGTATACGACTGCTGAGGCTGCCTTTGGGAGCAGGGGGTTCTTCCATCGCGTCTGGCTTCAGGGTCCTCGAATCTGTCCTTCAGAGCAAATAGAAAATCATTGAAGTTATGGAGTAGGTCAGAACGGGCTTTATTTAAGCCAGCGGCCCACTGGGAAGCCTTAGAACGGAGGGCTGCCACAATTGCAGAGATTCTTCTCCGGTCCGATTTGTAGTAGAACCAATAATCTTCAAAATGAATAAGTATTTGATTAATGAATGCAGCCAAACTGTCAGGATCACCGTGGAAGCGGACCGGCAACGGAAGCGCCCTGCTGTGGCTGCGGTGGTGACGGGTAGAACTGCGTGACCTGGAGCGACCACTGCGAGACGGTGAGGAGGATCCATTGCCTGAGCTAGGCGGGGATGGGGAAGGAGGTTGTTGGCGGGAGGCGGTTCTGTGGCGAGAGTGAGATTGCTCACGGGAACGTGCAGTTGCTGGAGGCGTTGGGGAAGTAGAAGAACCAGAGGATGAATGGGCAGAAGGCAAACAGTGCTCGCTGCAAGGGGGCGGATGAGATCGCACATCATGAGAAGGGGCGGCATCAGTCGAAGACCAGATGGCAAGAGCAAGAGACTCAATGGGGTTGTGTGACTTTTTGCTGCCAGTATGTGAGGTTGTAAGTTGTTTAACAGGGTTGACAACACTTCGCGGTTTAGTGGGGCGGTCCTTCCCTCCTCTGGCGCTGGAATTATGACGAATTCTGGTAGCGGGGTGCGCAGGACTGACGTCAGAAACATGGCGCTGGCCAGAGTCAAGTTCTCCCGCCATGTTCAGATGGCGCTTGGAGCGCGGAATGGCGGGCTGAATGTTTTTGCTAACTTGGCCGAGGTGGTGGTCCGGTGTGGGCTGATCCCAAGAAGAAATTTGGTTTCATGTCTGGGATGGGCTGGAGAGAGATCATAAGGGGCCTGACACAAGCGAGTTTTAGTGTCGGAGAGCTTTGCTTGGCGTCTGGGAGCTGGACGGGGAGGAGACGGGCTCGGGCTCCGGTGAGGAGGGGAAGATGGTTGTTCCGTCCAAAAAGTTTGAGGTGGGAAATCAGAAACCCTTACACTTTTTAGTTTAGTCAAGCAAGATTGTAGACCCTGAACCCAATGGCGGTCAGATGGGATGGCCTGTTCCAAAGCTGAGGACACAGGAGTCTGCCTGGGAGCAGGGAGTGGTACAGTAGAATCAGGAAATTGAGGATGAACGAGTTCACCCGCGACATATTCATCCAGTATTTCATATTCCTCCCCGTGATATCTGATGCGGTTGTTTTGAGGCACCGCAATTGGAAACTTTGATTGAGATGGTGGGTGAACATCAGTGCCCAAAGAAATTAAGGGTTCAGGGTCCATTTCTGTAGAAGACAGGGCACCTGGAGCATGTTGGAAATATAGGGACATCATTTCCTCTCGTGCTGGTCTTGGGATATCAAAATAATGTTTACACTGCGTGGTGGCAGATGGAGGTATTGGAGTAGAAAACTCTTCATCAAAAGTAATTAAACTTTGTTGATGAGAAGGTGTTGGGAGAGTCACGGGCGGGTTAGATGTGGATTGGGGCCCATGGGCTGTTAGATGTCCATCTAATAAATGGTATTTTTTAGTACCCGGGGGTTTAGCAAGATACTCGTGGTTGAGAGATGAAAACATCGGTGTCTGGACGTCTAGATTCAGCCAATCGGCAAATAAATCTTCTGTGTCAAGCAAACGGTCCGACATCATAGGAGTAAGGAGAGCCAGCCAGAGAAGAGAAGAAAAAAAACTTCTCAGTTCTGTCAGATAAGGCTTCTGCTTCTTGTCATGATCTAAATAGAGACTTTAAATCCAGGAAAACAAACAGCCTGATACAATTGAACACTGCAACAGGATTTTTACTGAATACAAGATATCACATATTTAGCTAATAGGAAGCAGAAGCACATAACGGAAATTAACAGTAAGTTATATATATTTTGCAAACGTCCCTCCCCTCATGCATAGTTGGAATTCCAGTTCAGTTCATCTTATTGGGGCTGCATCAATCACAGGACTTGGGAGGTGTTGACATCTCACTGCTCTCTGGTAATACATCATCCGGTGGACCAGCTACCCACCGACCTCTATCATTTTGTTAACCCTTAGCATGGCAGCCTAAGCAACAGTATATACATATACATCATATACATCATAGAGAAGAGAATAGCGAGAAGAGAAATAAGCCAAGATATAACAAATACAGAGAACTAAATCTATTAGTCAGTTGCTGAGGCTGACACATCTGGCTTTAAGGGGGTCACAATGGGGGTCTCCCACCTAGAATAATCCGTTGGTGAAATGGCCCCCTGTTCTAACAGTTTATTCAGTTCCGCATCCACCAGATGCTTAATAGCCAAAGGCACCCTCCTAGCTTTCAAATGGATTGGAGCTACCTTTGGGTCAATATTTAATGCAATTAGAGACCCCACGTACCTTCCCAAGCCAGACTCAAATACATCGGCAAATTCTTGGAAAATAGACTGAGCTTGCACTGCATTGACTTGCAGTGTTTTGAGCATGCCCCCCACATGCAGGCCAAACTTGTGGAACCAGTTCATGCCCAAGAGCATGGGCACAGCAACAGGTGACACCAAGATGGGCAGGGAACCTTTGAACTCTTGCTGTCCCACAAAATGGACGTTCACATCCTTGCAGCCAAACACCAGCAAATGTCTTCCCTGGCAGTCGATGAGATGTACATGAAGCATTTAATGCTTTCAAATTCTTCCATGAAAATAGTGATAAGGATGCCCCTGTGTCGATTTCCATAGAGCACGACGTTCCATCTATGGCCACGGGTACAAACACCTTCTCTCCTCCTTCCACTTCGGCTTGTCCAATTCTTACTGTATGAATTTCTGAACGGGCATAGGATTGGTTTGGCCTCTCCTTTTGAGCATATCTAGGCTTTTGCTCACCCTGGCCCCATTTCTCTTTACTCTCCACCGGCACAGGAGCCCTGCATATGCGAGCCAGGTGGCCTTTCTTCTGGCACCTGCGACAGATTGCATCTTTGAATTTGCAATTGTTCTTAGTGTGCTAGTACCCTCCGCAGCTGAAGCATTTCCGCTCCATAGGCTTCTCACCCTTTCCGCTCTGTTCATCATCTTCTTTACGCCTCCAGCTTTCAATCTTATTACAGGTGGGCAACATTTCCTCGCTCTCCCCGTCTGATTCTTCCTCCAATTCTTCCACTGTGTCCTCAAAGTTAATACTCGCCCCCTCTACAGCTGTAGTCACTTGTAGTTTTTGTAAGGAGTCAGATGCATTGCTAGAGGATTCGCTTGCTCTGGCCTCATCTAACACCTGGGCTAATGTAGGTTTTTTCTTTTTCAGCAGCCTCCGTTGTAAGTCTTTGTCCCTTACTCCATATATCACCTGATCTTTTATGGCCAGGTCCATGTCAGGGAACTCACACAACTTGGCTTTTTTCCGGAGCCCCGCCACAAAATGGTTAATTGTTTCCCCTTTTTGCTGAATGATGTCCCTAAACTGGAACCTGGGCACCGTGGACGACTCATCCGGTTTATAATATGCAGCAAGGGCATCCTGTAGTTCCGTCCAAGTCATGTCTTCAGGGGCATCTGGAGCTGACACCGTCTCACCTACATCAAATACGTCAAGACCACAGTGAATCAAGAAATTTGTCAGCTACTGATCGTCTGGTATGTTGGCCATACCGTTGGCTCTCAGGAATAGTTTGAACCGTCTCATATATGACTCCCATCGCTCTCTTTTTGGATTAAAGGGAGTTGGGGGAATCGGAGACGCCACCGTTGCTGCTACAGGTGCAGCCATTCTAGATATCTACCTGTTGAGCACACACCTTGCTTCTTCTTTAGAATCCCACCTTCGTCACCAATGTTGGATTGTAGAAAGAAGCCACTATAAGTATTGCTCACAAACAGGTTTATTCTAGATATAAAGTAACACACGCAAAACTCAGTAGAAGAACTGTGGCTATAACCGAGCCGCTCTATTTATACAGACAGCTTCCGCACCTAAACGGAACCCATTAAATAATGTTTGCAACATTGTAGCGCCAAACCTCCTCTGCTACTATGCACATATTCCTGCCTTTATTTCCTGCCAAAAGTAATCTGTGCACCTTCCTGCACCACCTTGCAACTCATATAACTATATATACAACAAAATTCATTGAGAATACAAAGATACAACACTTCGTGATAGTCATAAGATTGCTTTAAGCAATCAAATCATTGTTGTTAGTTGCAAAGTCATGTCTGAGCCATGGGCAACGTTCCTCCAGGCCTTCCTGTCGTCTACCATCCCCCGGAGTCCATTTAAGGTCAAATCAAATCATACTAGGAAACAAAAACAATATAATTGAAAGACACAAGCTGCATGGTTATAGTAATAAGTGGGAAGAGATGGATAAGGAAGAGAAGGTTAATAGTAGTGCAGACTTAATAAATAGATTGACAGTGTTGAGGGAATTATTTGTTTAGCAGAGTGATGGCATTTGGGGAAAAAACTGTCCTTGTGTCTAGCTCTTCTGGTGTGCAGGGCTCTATAGTGTCATTTTGAGGGTGGGAGTTGAAGCAGTTTATGTCCAGGATGCAAGGAGTGTGTAAATATTTTCACAGTCCTCTTTTGACTCCTGCAGCATTCAGGTCCTCTATGGAAGGCAGGTGGGCAGCCATGTTTTTTTTCTGCCGTTCTAATCCTCCTCTGAAGTCTGTGTCTGTCTTGTTGGGGTGCAGAACCAAACCAGACAGTTACGGAGGTGCAGATGACAGACTCAATAATACCTCTGTAGAACTATGTCAGCAGCTCCTTGGACAGTTTGAGCTTCCTGAATTCGATTCTGCCCTCCTTCGATTGCTTTCCGAGAAGGCAATGGAAGGAACCAACTCAACGGGGGCCATGGTGAGAGCGGGGACAGCGTGGAGGGCGGCTGAGGATACGGAGAGGAGAGACGCTGACAGCTAGCAGTGGAGCAGCTGGCTTCGGGGATGGAGGCGG
>JANHFP010002768.1:66124-84391 GCA_032468135.1 Calamaria suluensis | reverse complement strand
TTTTCCTGCCTGGGCAGGGGGTTGGACTAGATGACCTCCAAGGTCCCTTCCAACTCTTATTCTTATCTTATCTTCTGCGTCTTGGGCCACTCAGGCCTCTTTGGAGGACATCTGTCGGGCAGCCTCTTGGTCTGTCCCTTCCACCTTCATTAAACATTATAAGGTGGATCGCTTTGCCTCTGCTGAAGCCTCCTTTGGCAGGCATGTCCTCCAGCAGATTCTTCCTTCTACTGTGCGGCTTCCCTCCCGGTAGTTTGTCCTGCTTTGGCATGTCCCGTACAATGATTGACTGCTCTGCCTGCTATAGAAAATGGGTGTTGTCTTACCTGAACACCCCTTTTCTTGGCAGGATGAGCCGTCAATCATGCCCACCCTTCAGCCTCCTGGCTTTCTTTCTGTCTTCCCCAATCGGGGGTCTTTGGAGGTTGTTTATGCCAACATTTTTCAGCTCAGCATGTCAGTATGCACTTATTCGACCTCGCTCCAAAGCGGGAGCGACAAGAAAGGGAAGGAACTTTCTTGTGCATGCCCAGTCCTGATTGGTTCAGCAGAGCAGAACCCATACAATGATTGACGGCTCATCCTGCCAAGAAAAGGGGTGTTCAGGTAAGACAACACCCATTCTATCAAGACATTATTGGGTGTGTCCTCATTTTTGCACCATTTTGATATGTTGCAGGCTTCACTGCTGACCCAAACCATGGGTGGTTGTTGAGAGGGCAATCTCTTTCCTGTTGTCCAATTTATTGGATAAAATTCCAGTTAGACTAAGCTTGCTTTTATTATGAAGTTTTTTTCACAAGAAACTTGAAATGTTTTTATTTACTTAACCCCTAAATGATTGTGTTCATTGACATAATGGTTTGCTTATTTTTAATTGTTGGTTTTAAACTCTTATTTTTATTGTTAGTAAATGATATTTCATTATACCTATTATTATTTTACACAATTTTTTTCTATATTGAAAAATAGTGTAAAATGTAAATGTAACTAAATTTGACATATAAAATCTTATCTCACATAGTCCTCTGTAAACAGTTGCAATTGTTACTGCTTGTTTCACAACTCTACATATGTGATAACCAGAGTATGTGTGTAGTCATTCATTTTTCAAACCATGAAATTATTAGTAATGCATTATTTGATTTACAATTAGCAATTTTACACATTTGATGCTTTTATTCTTTTATTTTTTCTTTAGGCTTCAACTAATAATGAGAGTTCCAACCATAGTTTTGGCAGCTTGGGATCTCTAAGTGACAAAGAATCTGAGGTATGAAGTAGTTAAAAATATTTAAGTGATAATTTCTAACCTGTCATTTATATTACCCAGTTCAGGAAAAGATAGACACATTTAAGAGGGTTTCCTAGCTAATTATAATTAGAATATTTGCATTAAAGAAACAGAGAAAACTGATGCACATTCTGTCAGAATTGATGCACATACAAGAAGATTATTTCAGAATGATGTATTGTTTCATTGTCAATTAACTGATTATTTTTTTTTAAGTAAATGAATTTTTTGGATAAAATTATGAGCCATTCAAATTTTCTTAATAGTTATGTAAAAACAGCATGTGGAAGAGAATAGGGTGAATAACCCATGTATCTTAAGTTTGTTTTAACCTATTAGGTGAATAAAAAGATATGTTGTTTATCCTTAAGAATTTTAAATAAGAGAGGCCTGTCTTTTTGTATATCTGCATTTCTCTTGTGCTAATTTGACACTTTTTTCAACCTATAGGGAACTTTATTTTCACATTTCTAAAATTGAAAACAAAATATTATATCCTGTATCTTTATGATTTAGAAATTACTGAAAGTGTTCTAATTAAGCAGGTTAATAAGTAGTTTCAATTGATTTAGGTATTGACCATATATGTTAAGTTTGTTAAAATGAGGATGATCGCCTTTGTAGATTTTATTTTTCCTGTTTCTTTACTCCAGATCTGTTCTGAAAGATTCCCAAATCTTGTAGGAATAGATGATATTGTTTGTGAGGTTGTAGGTAAAAGGACAAACAACCACCCTCTCTCTTCTATTCCAGTTCAGCTGATAGAAAAAATTCTATGAGTTGAAGCATTGAAATTCAAACCACAGTAGTAACTTGAAAATGGCAAGAACATTAATTTCCTGATGACCTATGATTATGCTCAAACTGTCTGAAAATTAAATGTAGATAAGGACTGCATTTGAAGAATGAAACCAGTTCTATTTGCCTTGAGGGGCTTTGATTTATTTTAAGCAACTCCTATGTTCCAGTAAGCACTTGGGGATTTTTTAAAGATTATTTTTATGCTGCCTGTTAGACCTATCCCAGCTTGGGGATTTAGGAGAGAAAGACCCTCAACTATTCGTAGCAAATGGTATGCTTTTACTAAAGCCAAATGGTTGCAGTGTATGTAAAGCCAGATCTGGGGATTCCAGCATAATGTCCAATGATGTTTGAATTGGTGGTTTTGGATAGTGTTTTGAAAGTTTGGTGCCTCTTTGGTTTGCATTCCGATCACATTCCGTTCCCATGCCTATGTCTTCGGATTGTTCAACCATTGTATTTGGTTGGCACTTCTGGTTCCTATCATTCCCTTTCCCTATTTCCCTCCTCCCATACTTTATGGCAGGCTGCCATCAAAGTGAAGCTGGCTGAAGTGGTGTGACAGTAGATCTAACACTGTCTTTAATACTTTTATAAGTAATTCAAGGAAGCAAACATACCTACAACTTTTTCTTCTCCTATTTTCACCCTGTGAGATGAATTGGACCGAGAGAGAGTGGCTCAAGGAAAGTCACCCAGCAGGCTTTCATGCCTAAAATGAGACTACAAGTCAGTGTTTTCTGTCAGTTCTGTCATGGCCTCTGAAATGTGGATACAATCCCCCCACCTTACTTGTCCAGGATAGGAATTGAGCACATTCAGACCAGGAAAACTGTACCAGAAGACTAGAACTACTTCTACTATGATTGACGGTTATAATAGAATCATTCAAGTCTGATTATGGTACACATATCGCCTTTCTTCTACTCCAGTGAATTAGGGAGATGCCTGCCTGAATAGCTTCTGAATATTGTTTCTTTACTCTGGACTTAAAAAACAGTTTAATAATTTTGCCTCGGTAATTGTTCTTGTTTAGGTCTGTCAAGGTCATCTTACTTAATTCTCTACAATTGTCTACCAGCATGAGAGTGCTGTGTTGCCTTGATGGTCTTAATTGTGTGGGATTCTTGCTTTATATTTCTGTGTTGCTGTTGTTAGCCTTTTAAATAAGCCTTTTAAATAAATATCTGACACAGTTTCACATACCAGTTGTACCCTCTCTGACTGCTGATCCGGGTGATTCCATGATGAACTATGAATTTAGTGAATGGTGGAAAGGAAACCTGCCACCTGGTTCTGTCAAGCAATGAAAGTTGAGGGAATGGTTGGATTTGGGACATGATTAATGACTCCTTAAGAGAGAAATATTATAGCCTTGAAAAATGCAGTGGTGTACTCCTTCAGGAAGAGATCATCGAAATATCTGACTCGTATGGGCAATATATGCAATGTTTTGAATGCCTTTTTAGGGAAGATTTTGCAAAAGGTGGTTGGAATGCAGATACAGAAGTGCTGGTTGAGAAGGATTACCTGATCTGCTGCTTTCAGATATCAGACCTGAATGTGAGATGGAAGGCACATTGCTCCCTTTTGTTGATGTTCTGTGTCAAGACCGAAATGAAGAAAATACAGCTGTTTTGGTATTAGATTTCTCATTGGCATTCAGTACCATCAATCATAGTATTCGCTTGGATCAGCTGCAAGGGCTGAGATTGGCATAATTTTATAGTGATTACACTCTTACCTGAGTGGACAGTTCAGACAGTGGCAATGATGCATGAATGAACAAGACATTGGCTGTTACTATGTGAGCTGCTATAGCTTCATTTTTTTCGTTCTCCATGTTTTTTAAAAGCTATGTTGAAATGTTAAGATAGCTCGTTCATCAGTTTAGGGTGAGATATTATTATTTCGCTGATGGTACCCTGTATTATATCTCTTTCTTAGGCCAAGCAGGAGATACAGTAGATTTCTTGATTTATTATCTAGAACAGGGGTGTCAAACACAAGGCCTGCAGGTCAGATCAGATCCAGCCCACAGGGCTGTCATAGAAAATATAAGGGTCCAGCCCATGTCCCATGTTGCTTCAGCCAGGTCTACCCAATGCAAAGAGGAAACATCAGGCCAGTGTGGCTTCAGCCTGGTCTACCCAATGTGAAGATGAAACATGCCAGCAATTTGGGGAGTGGTGTCAAGCTGATCACACCCCCACAGTCAGCCATGCCCGGCCGGCCCCCCGAGGTCAACCACAATCCTGATGCGGCCCTCAATGAAATTGAGGTTCAAGGTTCCAAGTAATACATCCTATTCAATAAGAACTCTGAGGCAGGCAAATTCCTCAAAGGATAATTTATTGAGACATATCAAATTGGCACATTTCTGGTGGAAAACCGTCTCTTAAATTCCCACCAGTTTTACACCCAATTAAAAGTAAAACTTTGTACTTCCCCTCCCTCCAAGTTTCCAGTCACATGGTCCAATCAGCATACAATCCTGTTGCTAGGCAACCTCAGTCTCCACCTTTCGAACACCTTCACCAACGTCCTTGATTCCCAGGGGAAATAATTTTATTTTGGCTCAACACCCCATCTAGCTCTACACACACCCCTCCCTCACCTCAACACCCTATCTAGCTCTACACACACCCCTCCCTCACCCCTTTGCTCCAGGCAGTGTCAGCCCTGAAGTAGTGAGAAGAGAAACCTCCCTAGAAAGAAGTACAAAAAAGAAAATGTCCACAGTTCGGCCAACTTCAGGCTTGACATTGAGTTTCACACCCTTGATCTAGGAACTGTAAAATATGAAGCTGTAACTAACTCCCAGAAAGTTGAAGTTGCTGTTCATTTAGTAAGTTTGCTTTTATCTGGCTTTAAAAGAGTTGTATCTTCTCAAAGGGACAGGTGTATAACTTGAGGTTTCTCATATATTCATGGCTCCTATTGGAGCACCAGATAGAGGCTGTGGCTATGGAATACTTTGCTTATTTCCAAGCTGTTCTGCCTATTATGTCTGCTTTTAGAGCTGAGGTTCTCAGGGACAGCTATTCAGGCTTTCATTACCTTGTGGTTTGATATATATGGTGCACTCTATATGCTAGTTATGCCTCTATTCTGGTTCTGCATACTTTGCCATATGGTATGTTTCCACTTTTCTTTCATTGGTCAAAGTTAATGTATAAATTTCATTAATAAACAGAAATGACTTTAAATTAACCCCGTGGAAAGGCCCTTAATGGTTTTTTTTATAACAGTACATGTATTTGTTTAAAGGCCAATTTAAGGATATTTTTTGTATTTCTATACAAGCATTTATTTATTTTTGTTTAAATTATCTGAGATAAATTCTGTGTTCTAATGCAGTGATGTAATCTTGGTAATTATGTAATTACTCGCATATGCTAAATAGGTAATTACACAGTTTTGTACTGCAAAAGTAATATGTGAGTTATAGAAATAAATTATGCTTTTTTGCTTCTTTTTGGTACAGATATACAGTATGTAGATTAATTGGTAACTCTTCTTATTTGTTCAAAAAACATGTTTTACTTTTTTTTTTGCCAGACTCCTGAGAAAAAACAATTGGAGTCTTCGAGGGGTAGAAAAAGGAAAGCAGAAAACCAGAGTGAAAGTAGTCAAGGTAAAATACATTATTTTGGAATCAATTTGATAGTATTAAAAGAAGTTGTCAGCTGATCAAAATGCCATATTCAGTAAAGCTTCAGCTTTTTGAAGTATTAGAGATTATGGTGAGTCTCTTTCTGTTACATGGTTCCTTTAATAATTATTCACATTTCATAGCTGGACTGCCAAATACAAACACCCCCCTCCATAATTAATTATAACAAAAATGATATTTATCAGAGTTGTTATTAAGTTATTGATCCTAACAGTATTTTGAATGAGATAGTTGTTTGAGTGGCTCTTTACTTATATGGTTGCCAGGTAAATTATTAACATTGTGCTCATATTTTTCCTTCAAAAATTTGAAATATTTTGTGAGATAAAATAAAATGCTAACTTAAGAAAAAAGTTATCATGATGGCATTTAGTAAAGCTTGTTCTTACTTTGTAGACTTTCAGGCCTTTTAAGTGAACTCCTTTGGAAGTATCGGAAGAAAATGTTTTCAAATTAAGGACTTTGATTAGACATTTTTAATTTTATAATTGGTAAATAATATTTTAAAACCATAATGCTTCAGTCTTGTAAGAGTCATAATAATAAATAACTAATCCATTTTTGTCATGCTGCTAATTTCTTCAGATAGTGAAATGTTGATAAGACATTTTTTTTGCTTCCTAAATTGATTCTGCTAAATATATTTAGAATGTTAAAAAAAATCATAGAATCGGTTTGAAAAAATAATATGAATAAAATCTAAATACAATTATAATGAGAACATATAAGAACAGTAAACAACTTCATATAAAAATTCATGCTATATAAATCTATTAGTCATGAATTGCAGTTTTGTTTTCTGTGGCAAATTAATAGGGGCTCTCTTAAAAACTTCAGCTAAACTTTATTATACTTAAATCAGCAGTAAAAATAAATCTGGGAAAACTGGATTGTTTCTCATACTTTCCTTTATCAAAGAGATATGTTTAGGTAAATTTTATTTAAATACTTGCCAAATTAAAACAATATGCTGTAAGGAACCGTTTAGGAAATATAAGCGACGTTTATGGTTTTTAAAACTTTTCCCACTATTTTTTTCTTAATCTTAACTTTGTTTCAGGGAAAAACATTGGGGCTCGTGGGCACAAAATTAGTGACTATTTTGAGGTAAGTTCAATTTTAATATAAATTATTTTGTTGATCTTTTATTTTGATTCTGATTAGAAAGTATTCATGCATTAAAGTGTACTTCATTTGATAAGAAATTGTCTGGTATCTATTTTTAAAAAGTAGTTTAAAAATGGAACTCGTAATATGGTTTCATAGCATACATAAATATTCATCTGCAGTAAGTGCCTAGAATACAAAATTATACTTATTATTTTAAGAACTATAAATCCAAACCATTGCCTGCTGGCTTCAAACTATTGCCTACTGACTCTAAATTCTTTTAATACTTCTATTGTGCCATATCAGAGAATAGCAAGCACAATAGGTAGTCCTCAGCTTACAACCACAATTAAGCCCAACGTTTCCATTGCTAAGCAATACAGTTGTTTTGCCCCACTTTACTACCCGTCTTGCTACAGTTGTTAAGTGAATTGCTACAGTGGACTGGCAATGGCGGCAGAAGGGGGGGGAAAGAGGGGATGGTTTTGTGTGTGCTCACCACTTTCACAAATGTAGCTTTGTGCGCACTCGCCCACCACTTCTGTGGCCTAGTTCCAAATGGGCCATGGTCCAACCCCAAGCTACAGACCAGGGGTTTGGAACCCATGCTCTAGAACAGTCTCCTCCACCAAAATACAATTGATCCCAACTCTTTTGGCCATTAGAATATCTTTTAAGCCCAGCTTTGTATATTGGAGTCAAAATGGTTGGATTTCCCATCATAAGACAGTAATTTTAAGTTGGTAATTGCCAACTAAGGTCTATTTATTGTTTTATGTTGTTTATCTTTGTTTTGTTTATTGAAGCTACCTAGAGTCACAATCCTTGAATTTAAATAACAATGTATATATCCTCCACCTCCATTGTTTTCCAGGATATCTGCTTGTACATTTTAATGGCTTTTCCATAATTAAGTATGTAAATTGATTGCACTCCATTATTGTTTATAATAGCAGTGGGACCCTTGGTGCAAATAATTGTTTTGAGTTCTTTCAATTAGCTTGTGTTCATTCACAATCCAAAATTGTGAAATTATTTTTTGGCTTTCAAACAGGCAAGCTAAAAACCGAGGCTTTCTTACAACATAATGCTAAAACAGATGAGAGTGGATTGGGTATTCTGAACCACAAATTGTATTATTAAACTACATAGTTGAGAGATATTTTAGGAATAGTAGCCAATTTTGAACCTGCCTTGTAGTTTGTTTTGGTCTGAATAGCAAATATCAAAAGGAGGACTGAAAGTTTGGTGTTTTATGCTGATTGTATTAAAAAGACTATCAATTCTACTTCCACTCTATTTCTAAGTCAACAATGGAAGCTTGAAAAAGATAAACTTACTTATCTGTCTTCTTTTCATCATGTATATTAATTATAAAAATATTTTCTGCATAAAAATATTTGGAAAATGGGATAGTATAAAAGATGATAGAATTTTAATGAGAGATATGTATTTCAAGGCTCCCTTTGTCCCTTGGAAAAGATAAAGCATTTTCCTTTAATTTTTCCCTCACTCTCTTCATTTGTAAGTGCCTTGAAATCAACTCTGTAATGTTTTCTAACATTTTACTAGAGATTGGGGGATGCACAAAATATATTCCTACTGATAGATCTAGCCTTCCTATAGAATTATATTTTTATTAATTAAAATTCAGCTTTGTTTTAATTGGGCTTATTTCATAACCAGATGGTACTTGATATCAAAAATTATACATCTTGATTTACCCACTAGTGTTAAAAATTTAAATGGAACATCTGATATTAATTTTATTAAGGCTTTTGTGAACGATAGCAAGCTTCAGAAAGGCAAATTTGTGTTCAGTTTTTTAACCATACAGTTTTGATTTTGTGCTATTGATGCCCTTTCAACATACATGAATTGAAGACATAGAAATAAAAGGGTGTTCATTTGATGGCTCACATATGCTAACAGTGATAAAGTTGAGCCCGGGGAAGGTTTGATAAGCTACTCTGAGTTTTATATTATACATGTGATCTAAAGTACAATTTTCTAATGGGAGTACTTATGAAAAATCTACCAGTACGGGATTACAGTGCATGTGTATAAAACTCTTCTACTTCAACCTTATGCATTATGAAGCCATTGACATATGGCAATTTCTTTTCAACATTCCTGCACAAATTAAATTGGCCTCCACTTTGACACTCTTTTAGAAGGCCCTGAAGACCTGGTTTTGTCAACAGGCCTAGGGGAGGAGTGTGATCAGGGGTGGGATTCATCCAGTTCAGGAGAATCAGATGTTAATTTTAATCTGGTTTGCTGAACCAGTAGTTGCAAGGACTGGCTGACCCCATCCACCCTGTCCTGCCCCTCCCAGGAATCTCCACGCCTATTTTGGGTGCCAGATAAGTGCAGCACAGAGGCTGTGGGAGTGCAAAAAATGGGCCTACAGGCTGTTTTCACCCTCCTGGAGGCTTGAAGAAAGCCTCCGGAGCCTGGGGAGGGTGAAAACACCCCCTGCCGCGGTGCAGGAGGCAAAGTAGGCCACACCCCTATGTCCAGACACACCCAGCAACTGGGCAACAAACTGGTTGCTAACATTTTTCAGTCCCACCCCTTAGTGAGATCAAGTGGCTTGTCTGACTGATTTTGTGGATGGATGGGTGGGTATTTTTAATTGTTTGTAGATTGGTTTTTTATTTTATTTTATTATTATTATTATTTTTAAAAAATAGTTTTTATTGAGTACAACAAGAAAAACAAATGGATATGAAACATACATAAATACACAAGAAGGTTTTCTTGTTGTTTTATGTCTATGTGCAGCCCACATAAATTAAGGGGGAGGACACCACTTTTTCGATGAGTTTTTGCACCCTTGACCCACCAAATCTTGGGAGCCTGCTAATTCTGGAGAATTGAGTTGCCTTGTAAGGCAGTATATTTCTCAATTCTGATTGGGTTTTTATTTTTCTAAGCGACAAAGAGTCACTGAAAGTGAGTAGGTGGTCATACAGATTTAAACAAACGAACAAACACAAATAAATAAAAGTTACATAATGTAAGAACGGGAACTGATGGCATTCCAGAGGACCTTAAAGATTTGGTTTGAACCCCAAGCCCTGAGCTAGGGTCTCTGAGGCCCCTTGTGAGAAGTGTTTGAATATATATTTATATGTCAATATATAATTACTTCTTTGTTTATCTTGCTTCTGGTTGTCTATATTGCACTTTATACTGTCTGCTGTATAGTGAAATGCCCAGTATCACTCTGGAGTCAGACCTAAATCAAAGAGGTCTTACAAGGCAGGTTATTTACATCTCTTGAGAAGATACTTGTTTCTTCAAAACAATTTCTTGTAATACTTTCATTATTTATAGTTTAGGTATGCCTAGAATTTAGAACTCAATTTAGCAGAAGTGAAGTTAAAAAATAAATAAAATCATTGTACAAAGCTGTCAGATCAGGTTATTCTTCTTAGTGTTATTTTTTGTTGAAATTAATAATAAATAATCATATTAAGAATAGAAATATATGGAAAGCAACAATTTTGCCTTAAATAGTGAATTATAATGGAAAGGTAGGAGTTGATTGTTTGCCATCAACTAATGCTTAAGTAAACATGCATCTTCCCCCCCTTTAGTATCAAGGTGGAAATGGGTCTAGTCCAGTAAGAGGAATGCCTCCTGCAATTCGTTCTCCTCAAAATTCACATTCCGCCCCTTCTTCTGTAAGTATAATCTATAGACATCATTGATCAGCATCCATTACAGAATGTCTTGTGCACCTTTGAAACTTGTATCACAAAATCCTGTTGTTTTATGTCTTTACTGACCAATTACTTGGCAATAAACCTGTGCAGAAATATAATTAATTTTCTTTGTTTATGATGTCTGGTCTGAAGTTTGCAGGAGATAACTTGTAAGTCGATGCATGTAAGAAATGCCAAAAATCTTATTATGAAGGGCCATTGCAAGAAAATGTAAAGAGAGAAGTCTAAAAATAAACTAGCATGCTCAATGTTGTTCTATAGCCTAAATAAATATAAAGTCCTGAATGTTCAAATGCGGTCCATTGAGTCCTACTGCTACTTCACAGTGGCATAATCTTGGAAGTTGAAAGCATTTTTTTTTACTGAGGAGTTTTGTGGTTGCTTCTCCTTCATCAACTGGGGGAAAACATTGATAAACTATTAAAAATAAAAAATTCTTTGAGAGAAGCTGCAATATCCAAGGGAGGTAAACAATCTTTGCAATTCATTCTCTCTCTCTCTCTCTCACACACACACACACACACACACACGAGAATGTATCCATTTTTTTTTTAAAAAAATGTGGTTTCCAATTTTACTTGGGGGAAAAAAATCACTAAGAAGAATTCCTACCCCATTTATTTTCTTGTCCTGGTTATTTTATTCAGCACTGATAAAAGATTCCCTCTTTCATTATTATCATAAAAGAAAACTATATTTTATATATTTTACCAATTCCTTAGAGCACCATTAGATTTCTTTCAGATTCATCCAGAAGCCTGAAATTAGACAAGCTACTTTAATGAACAGCAGAGATTTTAAAACCATACAAATTGTTGCCATCTATATCTGTATCCATGGATAGTGCATCCTTTCTAGCCAACAATCTAGCAAAGTGACAAGCACTTATTCTTTGGTAAATTCTGTGGTTGTCCTTATCTGTCCCTTTGGTTGCTGTTAAATAAAGATTGAGACAGCTAAAAATAGACAAATCAACTTAGTTCATCAATAACAATAATAATAATAATGTTTCCTGATTATTGTGTGGTAAATAAATGCCTTTCATCCCACATCCGTTTTACTTGAAGTTGCTGCATTGCTTACTGAAACTTAACACAATTTCTACTTGCTGTAATGGACAATAGTTGCTACTGGAAGAATTTGAAACTAGCAAATGCTCTCAGTGGTTTTTTTCCCATTGTGTCCCTTTTTTAGTAGGGGAAATGTAAGTCAATCAGCTATTGTACAAAAAACATAGTACCATGGGAAAATCCATTGTCCAACAGTGTTTGAAACTTTCATGACATGGTTATTGTATTTATAGTGATCTGTAAAGTGTTTCTTTCTTCAGGAGTGATTATATTCACGTCAAGAAAAATCAAGTAAATTTCTTGATCCTCTGTGGTGTTTCTAAGATGCTTTATTTTTATTGATTAAAACACCTCACTTTGCAATTATATGGTTCTTGTGCATCATAGATACTTCTGGATTTAGAGAATGAAAAATAAAATTCCTGCCTGTTGTGCGATTGTCACCCATTGACCCATTGAAAACCCTAATACAGATATTTATGAAGATTTCTTCCAGTGTTCTGATAATATGATCAATACTGTTTGTATATCTAGGTTCGGCAAAACAGCCCCTCTCCTACAGCATTGTCTTTTGGGGACCACCCTGTTACGCAACCCAAACAGTTATCGTTTAAAATCACTCAGGTGTGTATCTTGAATTCTCAGTTTCTATTTAGTGCTAAGTAACTGAATGAATGAAGGCATTAATTAGTTTCATTAATCTTTTTTCTCTCCATTTCTATCTCCATATTTCTGAAAGCGCCTTTGCAATGAATCTGTAGGTCTCCATAACTAAAGTGAAGCACGTGGTACAGTGAAATGCTGGCGATACCTAGAAACAAAGCATTCTTAATGTCTATGTGTTTTCAACCCTCTCCACTGTAATATCAAGTGATCTGCTAGGAGATATTTATTTTAAAAATACTGAAAACATTTCAAAACATTTGCTTTGGGATTTTAAGTTTCCACGAGTCATACTTAAATTGGAAAAATCAGGTGATGAATGAAATGGAAGAAAGGGAGGGAAAAATGCTGGTCATTACTATAAGGATTGTCTATTCACAATAACAAAAACAAGAAACAAACTCGCCGGAGATGAGTTAGAGAGCCACTGTTAAGGCTTGCTTTGTGGTGAAGTGGCAGAATTTCTCTCCCCTTATAGCATTCACAGATTGCTTCCCAACCGCCCTGTTTCAAGTGACACAAACGCTCTTGTAAAAAGAGAACCTCTTACAAGGGATATCCTCAGCATTTCACCGTGTGGAGGAACTTCCACAGCATCTGTCAGATAAAGACACTTGGATTTGTTCCCAGTTGGATGCTGGTCTTATTACAGGTCCAGAGGATATTCCTAGGGTGGAATCTTGCCCAGTTATCTGGGAATGGTTTGAACCTGTTGAACCTGAGGAAGCTGACAGGGTCCTCAGGACTGTGAGCTCAGCCACCTGCTCTCTAGATCTATATCACTCCTGGCTTGTTAAAGCGGCCCAGGGGATGTTGTGTGAGTGGATTACGGGAGTGACTATTTTCTCTCTAAGGAAGAGGATTGTTACTTTACCTCTTCAAGAGTCTTCGGTTCATCCCCTTCTCTAGAAGCCATAGCTAGATCCCACTATACTAGACAGTTTTGTCCAGTATCTCATATCCCTTTTCGGGGAAAGGTACTAGAGAACATGGTTGTACAGCTTCAGAGTTGTAGGAAGCAGAGTATCTGAATCATTTCAGTCAGGATTCAGGCTTGGGTATAGGATGAAAATGGCATTGGCCATGCTTTTGGATAACCTCTACTATGGGAAGGATGGGGATGATGCATCCATCCTTATTCTACTTGACCTCTTGACAGCTTTTGATGCCATCAATCATGTTAATCCTGGGTCAAGTAATTGGGATTGAGCGGCATGGTGTCATGTTGACTCACCTCCTTCCTTCAGAGTCTGCACAGCATACACAGCTCTGATTATAAGGCTGTTTTGTTTTTGATAAAGATTAGACATAAAACTCTTTTGTCAGTGGACATTTTATCTTGGGTCCTCTTCATTAGTACATATGAATTTTTTTTAATCTCTGAAATTTCTGGTAAAGTTAAACATTTTTGACTGGACCTTGAACTGATTATTTTGTTGACACAAATAATTTATGGCAGATTAACTTGCTTCTTGGTTGTTCAAGTAACAAAATTAATATACATTTACACTAATAGGGTATGGGGAGACAGATTGCCCTTTCTTTTCCTTGGTTTTGGAAGGTTTTGGACTTTCTGTTGTAAATTTTAGAGGCTTGAGTTCTTTAATACATAGGAATAACCTAAACATCAGACAACACTCTCTGAATAAAACCACAGAAATTTATATAGTGCTCATTTTTTCTCTGGCTTCCTAAGGGAAATTGTTATTTGTTTGGGTGAAAGAGATCAATAATTACTTAGAAAGGTCTGTTGTGATATGCATTAGCTGGGTTTTCACATTCTCTCATCTCTTGTCCCCCTCCTTTTTTTTACAGACTGATCTCACAATGTTGAAATTAACTGCACTTGAAAGTAATAAAAATCAAGACTTGGAAAAAAAAGAAGGCCGTATAGATGATTTGCTCAGGGTAAATGTGATAATAAGATTAGTAGAAATTGGGTTACCTTTGCTAAATTAATGGGGTAGGAAAACTATGCTGTTTTAAAATGATAATTTATATAGTTGTATTTGACTCAAAATAAAAAACAAAATGGCATAAAATTTGCTTATCATGTTCTAAATATAATGTCCTCCCACATTTCAATATGCTTAAAATGAATTCTTTAGCTTCCCTTCTGCAAATTATTTTGTAAATAAATGCCAAGGTTTTCAAGAGAAGACTGTACGTTTATTTATATGCAATTTATAATCAATTTTCATAATATGTATATACTTTCATTTAATTCTTAGGCTAATTGTGATCTGCGACGGCAAATAGATGAACAGCAAAAGTTACTTGAAAAATATAAAGAAAGATTAAATAAATGCATTTCAATGAGCAAGAAACTTTTAATTGAAAAAGTAAGTTGGATTGTATTTTATTTGTATTTAGAATGTTATGGAAAGGAAACTGCTTTGACCTTTTAAATAGAAGATGAAACCAGAAGTAGTTCAACCCAAACTGAGTTAGCAAGAAAATCCTTAGAATTGTTGTTATTGGCACCTTGTGAGAGCTCTCCACTTTCCTATCATAGTCAGTCAGATGCTCTAATATTAGGGCTGCTGATAGGTGGAACAGTTTCCAATCATTGAATAAAACAGTCTGTGGCTACTTGACTTAATTGACTTATTTAATGAGTATCCTGTGACAGCCATATTGTGATGAAGTCCATAATTATTTTTTAACAGTTCAGATTTTGAGGTTTTTCAGTCTTAAAAACATTTGTGACTGGAGTATGGCACTTGAGATACTGAAACAGGATATTCTGTTTAGCTTTGATGATTTCAGCTGATATACTAAGTGGTAGAGGCAAGCTGTTGCTTCTAATCTAAGAAAATCTTAAATAATGCTTGAATAAATATTACTGTCTTATACAATAAATAAAAGCATTAAAGTTAATATTTTAGGAAAAATTATAATAATAATTGTATAACATTACAAAATGCTTTAAAATGCCACAGAGGAATATATCTAGATCATTTTTTTTGTGGGTAGGTGAAATTGCCTTTTCAGAAATGGTTACCTCTTGAATATTTTGGTTTCTTTAGAGCACGCAAGAAAAGCTGGCAAGCAGAGAAAAAAGTATGCAAGACAGATTACGCCTTGGGCATTTTACAACTGTTCGACATGGTGCTTCATTTACTGAACAGTGGACAGATGGCTTTGCATTTCAGAATCTTGTAAAGTTAGTCAATGTTTTTGTTGATTTATATTAGTTCAAACAGCCAGTGCTGTGACTGGTTTTGTACACAGTGTTATTATTCTGTTTTGAAAATCAACTGCCCTTCTTTCCTCCCTCCCTTTCCCTTCCTTACCCACTTACCTACCTACCTACCATTAGTTGTGTCTAATAATTCAAAAGGAGAGTATTGACCACTTTCCATAAATATTATTATAAACAGATTTCAGATTGGCCATTGTCTATAAATAGCATGCTGGTCTTTTGTTAAAGGTCTCAAATCCACAATGTAGCATATCTATAAGTAATTAGTCTGCCTGGTTGCAATAAACCAAAAGCAACAAGTAAGCCAGAAGTTAATAAAACATGTAACTTGTTCTTGAGAAGTTCTGCAGTTTAAAGGCAATATTTTGATTTTCAGGCAACAGGAGTGGGTAAACCAACAAAGAGAAGATATTGAAAGACAAAGAAAACTTCTGGCAAAACGGAAACCTCCAGCTACAAATAATTCTCAAGCACCTTCTGCTAATTCAGAGCCTAAACAGAGGAAAAACAAAGCTGTCAATGGAGCAGAAAATGATCCATTTGTTAGGCCCAATTTGCCACAACTGTAAGCTCAGAACATTTACTTAAAGACAAATGGATGTATATACAGGGACATCTGTGGCAGGGTCAGCGATGCCAAATGGCAGGCATAAGCGAGAGATCAAAGTGACCCCTCCCTCCTTTAACAATCTCTGGAAAAGGAAAAGTGTTTGATCACCTGGTCATGCCCAGAGTTTTGATATTGTTGACAACATAACACCCCATGTGTGTGTGCGTCAATACATACAGTATAAATAGATAAAGCGGGACTCAGTCTTCTCTGTGTGGGAATTCATTCATATTAACGTGAATGGGGCCATACATAAGGACACTAGAGAGTGGAATTATATTTTCTCCCAATTTTCAGTGCGTATTGAGCATTTAGGTTATTTTGAAAGTTATTTTTGTATGCGAGCACCATTTTTGTTCCTTGCTTGCTCTCCCCTTAAAACTCAGAGACTAGGAACTAATTCTTTTGATGCTAATTATAGCTTCTCCCACCCCTCTGAAAAATAACCTATATTGTAATAAAATTTGTTTTCTATAAATACCACATATTTATGAAAATATAACTTAGACTAGATTTTAATGGTAGATAAATTATGTTTATGCAGTTAAAAACAAAGTCTGAATATACTTTTAAAACATTGATAGAAAGATTTTAATCTGGACGAGTCTTAAAATCTTGTTTCTGATCTGTAAAGTTTAGTCTCTTTGAAACTACTATTTTTAGTGTAATCAGTAGGTTAGTGTTCAAACAAAGCATAGTTCTTAATGGGTAATCCCACATTATTAGATCTTCGGTATTATTGGATTTCCAGGATCACTTCTAGATTAGATTAAAACTCTAGTGTCACCATTATTAGAATTCCAGTATCACTTCTCTTTTTCTAATATATGAAGCTCTTTAAACCAGAAATACTAAAGATTCCCAGTATTTGGTTCTCCTGGAGACAGAGAGAGACAGAAGGGAATTAATTTGGATTCTGAAATACTTGAATTCTGCATTCAACTCTTGCTTATTCAGGACAGTTGACTCTGCAAAGTCTGCAAAATAGGGCTGGATACACTTTAATATTGATTTTTTTTGGCGGGGGGGGGGGACCATGACTCTCAGGTTCGTTAAAGGAGACTGATTTTTTTAGTGTTCTAGGTGAACGAAAAAACTATAGGTTTATAACTTTATAGCTTTATAAGTTACTTGAACTTCAGCAAATAGATTTCCTAAAACAATTGCAGGACTACACAAAAGTCTGTAAAATGTCAAACTATTTTAGTGAACAGCATAGAGATGCTTCATTTGTGTCACATCAAAGCACAAGCTTTGTTATCTATCATTTTCAAGTCATGTGCAGGCTTATTCATATTTAGAATATCAATGTGCCTTTATATGCAATTATCTTCCATTCAATTTTTTAAAATGTTATCACCGTTCTTGTATTTACCCTTTTAGGCTAACACTAGCAGAATATCATGAACAAGAAGAAATTTTCAAGCTTAGATTAGGACATCTCAAAAAGGTATGTAATGTAATCAATTTTTCCTAATCCACTCTTAGTTTGATTACTTTGAAGTGCTATAATCACACAAGAAACCACCCTATTAAATTTATCTCCTGTGTCTTTGTTCCTTTGTAGAAAAGCAGTTGTTCCCTTAATTCCATATTGTGCATGTAATAGTTATTTCATTTTAAATGCTTGGAAAATGTCATTATATATCAACAAAATACAATTATCATAGGACTATGTACAGTGAACATACACAAATAAAAATAAATGTCATCAAACCAACCTGCAGGGTTTGATAGACAGTTGATTTCATCAAATAATTTAAAAAGCTAGATTTTCCTGAAAATACATGTTCCACAATTCAAAGAAAACATTTGATTTTGAAATCCATGTTAGATTACACTTCCCTTTTTCTGAATTTATACTAATTCACATTTTTCCCATAATTCCATAGTCTTTTACTAGTCATGATCAGTCTGAATTAACAAAAAAACCAAACCTGGATTATGCACAAACCAAACCAAGACAAATATGGTCTAATTTTGGATTTGTGTTCATTTTCCAATCTCTGCTATTTTGTATTACTATGTTGTTGTTGTTGTTAGTTGCAAAGTCGTGTCCGACCCATCGCGACCCCATGGACAATGTTCCTCCAGGCCTTCCTGT
>JANHFP010002768.1:52300-66024 GCA_032468135.1 Calamaria suluensis | reverse complement strand
GTTTTTGTAATTGCCAGGATAATAGTAATTTAATTGTTTTTTAAGAAATATTGTATATAAGCTATTTTAAAACTTTGGCTGTGCACCGCCCCGAGTCCGCGAGAAGAGGGGCGGTATATAAATTTAATAAATATAATATATAAATATACAATTTTGTGTGTGTGTGTGTTTATGTGAAATATAAATATATTTTTCTAAAATGTCTATCCATTTAATCTAATGTCAACCAGCTTCATTAGTTTGCTAATCAGTATGTCATATGCATTCAGCAGAAGTTTGGCAATCAGTGAAGGACTTGATCAAAAACAAGATAAGACAAGGTTTTGTTCCTGACAGAATCATTTTAGTAATATCTACTTTAGAATATTCCTGAATATCAATGCAGATGTATCTACTGTTCCTTTGTCCTACTTTCTCTCACCGTTTTTTAAAAGAACATTATCACTCATCTAATCCATATTGCCCTTCGTTTGTCCTCAAAATTGGTTGAAAGTTGTTAATTAGGATCAATTAAAAATGGGTCCAACAAATGAAAGTAGTAGTTTTGTTGCCTTATTTTATCATCACTGCAATTGATATGTGGGTAAAATATTATTTTTTTCCTTGTTCATTTTTGTAACATATATTTTGCAGGAAGAAGCTGAAATACAAGCAGAACTTGAACGTTTGGAAAGAGTTAGGAATCTTCATATACGAGAACTCAAAAGAATAAACAATGAAGATAATTCTCAGTAAGGTTCTAGATTTTAATATTCCATATTCATTTTCTCAAAAATTTACTGGCTCTAGAAAAATGTGACACAAAGATAAGCAAAAGATACTTGTTACTGTACTTAGCCAGTTTTTGGCTTCCTTTTTCACTCTGTTTTTCTTGAAGTAAACATAAAATAACACAAAATATGTATTAAGTTGCTTAGGTAATCCTGAGATTTTTTTTTCTTAAAAAGACAGAATACACTTATTAATGATGATTTTGAAAAGTAGAAAATGTTCTCTTGTTCATTTGTATTCTTACCATCTTAAAATATCTCTTTATAATGCAGGAACAGACTTTTCCTACCTCTCAATCCTTCCTTCCTTCAAGATACTTGTAAAGTCTCTATTAGGAGATTTAACAAGCCAATTCATTCCTTTTCCCCCTCTAATATCCCTACCCCATTAAATTCTTTATATCCGGAAAGTTTGTGTGGTAGTTCATAGTAATTTAAAAAAAGCTTCCAATTTCTTTTTATGCATCTCTAGAGTCCTCTGAAGTAGTAGAAAATAATATCTTATTTTCAGATAGTCTTTCTTTGCTGCCAAACTGAATTGGCATTTGACCATCTCTGCTTGATTTTGGTGGGAATGGTTCCTCCTTTCATGTGAGGACTGGATTAAGTTCCTCCAATTTCATGTAGAGCACTCCCAAATGTTGTCAGGTATTAGAAGTTACAAAGGAGACTGCAGTTTTTCTACAAATATGCATCCTGTTCTTTTTGTAGCAAGGATGGCCCATAGCAATGATTATCTGAGATAGTTGGGTTTTTTTAGAATAGTCAAATCTACAGGTATTGTACATCTTGATAAACCTTGTGTTATTCTATAATGTGAACATAGTTATTCATAGATACTCTATAATGTCCTAACTCTACATTGTCATTCATGGTTCTCTGAATAAAAGTAGAAGCAATTCATGAAGCAGTTATTTGGGGTCCCTTCCGTAGTGTCTTAAATGTTTCCATTAAAGTCCAGTTAGAAATCTTACTGGCCTGGAAACAAGTCTGAAGTGACTGGCTTCTCATTTTAAAAATCTGTTTTTAAAAGTGCCAAGCACATAAGTCTTAGGGGGTTGTGAACTCTTCTTCAGTCGAAGTGTTCAAACAGAAACTGGATAGTCATTTGTCAAAGTCCTTCTTAGTTGAAGTTAGTACCCTTTCATCCCACTACACTTGCTGGGTGGGGGGAGGGGTGCCTTTTGTCTCCTCAGTTCCCATTGATTCCCGCAATAGTAGTAATATACGTGTAGGAGCAGATTAACCCTCTCTGGTGGAAATGTTGTGTGCTTGAGGGAATGGGCACAATGTGGACATGCATCTTACCTGTGGTCTTTTATTACCCCGTTTCCCCAAAATAAGACATCCCCTGATAATAAGCCACGTTGGGCTTTTGAGTGCATGGCCAAGCACGTATTTCAGGGTTAAAAAAAATATAAGACAGGGTCTTATTTTCAGGGAAACAGGGGTAGCAGGAATTGAAACAGTTCAAGGAGAAGAGGAATTTAGAGATGCCAGTGTTCTGGTTGAGCTCATAGCATAATGGCTCTGATCCCCATCTGCCTCTGTAGTAGCCAGATGCAATGACTCCTGTCAGATGCCATTTTTTGATTAACTTACGATTCTTCTTATTTTTAAACAGAGGGGAACAGGCAGCTGCATATTAATGTGATCCATCTTAGACTCCCTGCATTATACAGAGATGAAAATAAGTGCTTATATCCGCAATAAGTAGCTTTCTTCAACTTTTTCTTTCCTCCCCCTTGCTGGCTTAAAGACTTGACTGTAGATAGTGCTAACTTTAAAGTCCTGTCTTGTTTATACTCCATCTTTGTGCTTAATTTTTTTAAGGTTCAAAGACCATCCAACATTAAATGAGAGATATTTGTTACTTCATTTACTTGGTCGAGGTGGATTTAGTGAAGTATATAAGGTAATATCTTTCTTTTTCTGTTATAAGTATACATTGATTGCCAACTCAAATCCTCCTAAGGCATTGTTAATATGTATAAAGCAATATAGTTCTTCTAGCACTATTGTGAGAAGCTTAGAAACTTTTTACTTTTATTCATATTAACAGCATGCTGCTTCTGCTAATCTTATCAATGGTATAGAGGTGTGGTTTGTTAACTTTTGGACCATGGATTATGAAATTACCTTGTTTCAGTAAATTATAGTTAAAATTGAGTGTGATCTCAGATGAAACATTCAATTTATAGCAATTAAAACTTCTTTTTAATCATATAGTTGTAAAGTCGCCTCTACTTCACCCCAATGCAAGGTATCACAGGGTCATTAAAAGGGGGGGAATCATAGTTACAAAGCAGTTTACAAAACCAGGCTTTTAATTTAAAACAATCAGATTGTAAACATGATCAATTTTCCTTTAGAAAAACAGATGTTTTCATGATGAATCATCATAGCACACACACACAAAAAGGACAAATTGTCAACCTCTTTCCCATTGGAATTACTGGAAGAAAATATCTCCATAGCTCTTTCAACATTCCAAGTTTTTATCCCATAATTCCTGACTTTTCAAGTTTTACTTATCTCCGTTTTACATGTTCCTGTTAATAAAATCTAGAGACTCACATGGTACACAGGGAAGTGTTAGTTGTTTACTTGAAACCTTTAATAGTATTTTTTCTGTTTACTAACATCATCTAATGGGTCTTGCAGGCATTTGATCTTTATGAGCAAAGATATGCTGCTGTGAAGATACATCAACTTAACAAAAGCTGGAGAGATGAGAAAAAGGAAAACTACCACAAGTAAGCATTTTTTAAAACTTTTCTTCTGGTGGCAAGTTAAAATGATACTCCAGTATCCATGATTAATGAGTCTCTTTTTTTTTCAAAAGGCATGCCTGCAGAGAGTACAGAATACACAAAGAGTTGGATCATCCTCGGATAGTAAAACTTTATGATTACTTCTCCTTGGATACAGATACGTAAGTATATAAAATAATACCTCAGTTTAAGAGCAATTTGAATTATATTAATATTTTTAATATCCAGTTAATTTCATAATTTTATTTTATGCTTAAACAAATAGGTTTTATCTGGATTATCTTTGTTTCTGTTCTTGTAGGTTTTGTACAGTGTTAGAATATTGTGAAGGCAATGATTTGGATTTCTATCTCAAACAACATAAACTAATGACAGAGAAGGAAGCTAGGTCCATTGTAATGCAGATTGTAAATGCACTGCGATATCTCAATGAAATTAAACCACCCATTATACATTATGATCTTAAACCAGGTAAGTCAGGAATATTAATACAGCTTCCGTTTTATGTAGCATTTTTATAAAATATATCATTCGCTTCATGCTTTTTAATAAGGGAATTTCCCATTTTTGCCCTTATTAGGTTTGCATTGCTTAAAAATAGATGGCATAGGCTGTTAGTCTAGGGAAAGAAGAGGCAGGTTGAGTCTCTCTTGGTGCTATCATTCTCTCAGCCCAACTTACCACACTTAAAAATTGGAAGGGCTGCTAAATATAACATTGCTGAAATTATGAACTAATTTGAATTACTTAATGTACATATAGAGTTAATATATTGCTCATTTTATTGTATAACACAGGCAACATTAGAGTTTTTATTCTGGAATATAATAGAACATAGCCTAATTTGCTTCCACTGCATTAGAAACATTATTTTTTGTCTCTCTTGAATAGGCAGGAAATAATTTTATTTTGTTGTTTGATTTTTGGATTGCTTCTCAGTGGATACTCAATATAATGTACAAATAGAAATAACAAAACACAGTAGCTACAGAGCTTAGTCAATCAAGAAAAACTGAAATACTACAAAATTATAATGCAAATATAATTGCAGACATTGTTTTCCAGTTTTTGAAGCTTTAGTTTTTCTAGGAAATGCTTAATACACAAAAACTATAAAATTTAGTACAAATAGTATGGCGTTGTTACAATATCCCAAAGTGCATTATTTATTTAAAAATCCATAATTTGGATTTGAATTTATAAAATATAACCCAATCGTAAATAAAGTTTTTGTAGGCCTAGTTGTAAATAACTAAGTTTGCATGAATTCTGTGACTTAAAATATAGGAACTTTAGATGATTGAGATATGGGAACTTGATCTTTTTTCCCAGATGTAAGCCATCCAGCGTCGTCTGACTGGTGAGATGGGCAGCACATAAATTTAATAAGTAAAGTAAATAAATTGCCTTACAAAGGTTTCAAGTGCTACATGGGATAGTTCTAGGAATAGTTTAGTTGTGATTTATAACATGCCTGTTAGATATTTCAGTTCTGTAAAATCTTTAGGGTTCTGCAATGCAATTGAAAATAGAGTATCTCAGAATAAGCAATTTACTGAAGCTGCAAAGCTCATTGGTTGCTTTGAAAGCTGTGTTCTGCTAATGGTGGGTCTGTGTGAACATAGACAATACTTTTCCTGGATCGATCCACCAGTAAAGCAAAGTAGCTAAGCAAATGTGTATGTGCACTGAGAATTGGAACAACTTTTGAAGCAGCCACATGAACTCTAAAAGATGTGGGCATTTGAATGATACAAAGAGAGGTGCTTTGTTCATACTTCTGCAAATCATGAAACACATCTTTAGCTCTTTGTTCAAGCCTAAAAATGATTACATTCTCATCATCTGAATGAGAGCCACTATAATGGGCTAGGCTGGCTTTTTATAATGAGATTTTCTTCTTTTGATAGGAAACATCCTTTTGGTTGATGGAACAGCATGTGGGGAAATAAAAATCACAGATTTTGGCCTGTCTAAAATAATGGATGATGATAGCTATGGTGTTGATGGAATGGACCTAACTTCACAAGGAGCTGGGACTTACTGGTATATTATTTTCCATTTCACAAACTTTTTTTCTTTCTTTCATTAAACAAAATAACAGAAAATGTTAAAATGACATTTTAGTTAATCTCATGAATAACAAAAGTTTATGTACAGCTTCCCTACAAATATAGTAAAAAGACTGGGATTGTGCCTAATTCAGTTCATACCTTAATGGAACAGAAGTTATATTTTCTCATGCTGAGCTTAATAAAAATCTGATGTGCAGAAAACAAAGTGAAAAATATTCACTGAAGTCATTCTAATATTAACATATACATTCAGGCTGAGAAACAGCCATCTTTTTATATAGAGCTGTGGTAGCACAGTGGTTAGAATGCAGCACTGCAGGCTAATTCTGCTGACTGTCAGCAGTTCAATACTGACTGGCTCAAGGTTGACTCAGCCTTCCCTCCTTCTGAGGTGGGTAAAATGACCCAGATTGTTGAGGGCCATAGGCTGACTCTGTAAACCACTTAGAGAGGCCTGTAAAAGCATTGTGAAGCAGTGTATAAGTCTTAAGTGCTATTGCTGTATATTTCTTAAAAGTAGAACATTGGTTCGATTGAAAAAGGCAAGGCAAACGGATACATTTGATTTCTGAATTGTGATGATCATTAAATATTTCACTGTTGAAATCATCAATGTTTCACCAGTATTAGTACTCTGCAGATACTTTGGGATAAAGTCTTTGCAACAAACAATAGCATATGAAGGACAAGGTTTTTCCCCCCAGGTCCTTAAAGCAGCATTTTATTGTGGCTATAGAACTTTGTAAGCTGTATATAAATGACATGTGCAGGCAAAGCCATTTTCCATCATGGGGGGGGGGGGAAAGCACGGTGATTGTAAATGCATGAAGATATGGCCGTATTTTGAATGTACTTGGTCTATAAAGATGTAATTTATGAGCATTCAGAATGGCTTGTATTCATCTCAGTTGTGTATCTTGCCAACTTCCAACCTGGGTTTTGAATTCTCTTTTATCAATTCAGTTTCTAGTTTGGTCTACCATAATTTGTTACAATTTGGTAAATTTATGCTCTTGAGTAAATTGAGCTTGTGTACTAATCCATAACTAGAAACCAGTGCTTGTAATAAGATATTATGTTATATCCTTACTTGTTCTTCCTATACTGAGAGGAGTAAAACAGATGCGTTTTGGCTTTGTACTCGGGACGGGATTTTCGTTCTGCTAAAATAGCTATTAAATAAGCTGCAATCTTACTGATGATCCCATTTGTTTTAGAACAGAACAGAACAGAAATTACTTTGAGGAGAGAGTTAAATGGTTTTACACAATATACAGATATTGAGATGAAGATTAATCATTCAAGATCAGTAGCACTCTTTTTTGTAGAGACCTAAATGTCATCAGCATCACTGGTCTGTAAATGAGCTAGAAATTGTACAGGTAGAAAACTTCAGACATCCAGGGAATGTTTTTCTTCATTCTAGAATCTGAAATAAGCACACCAAATATGTGACTCAAAATGTACAATACACCAGTGCCCTAGTACTGAATTTCTTTTCACCTAGAGGTGCCTCATACAGTACATTCCTGCAAACCTTGCTTAGTTCTCTGTGGAGTCCAGTGTGATTTATATTCTAACCTCCCTGATACAATCTAAATTGTAAGAACTATTCAGAGCACCAAATAGACCTTTTACTTCTGAGTTGCTTTCGAAGAAATAAATTGCTGACGTAAACCAGCTTGGTATGTTTATGTCTTAACAACTCCTACACATAGAAGAGCACACTCATTAGTAAGATGAAATGCCTGACTCTCTGCAATGCTGAGTAGAAAATGGGAAATTTTCATTTAATTAGAGAGTCTACCCTTTTGGATCTGGAGCAGAGTTAGTAAACCATGTGTTCCAAAGCTCTGTACTATTAGCTTTGCAAATAGTATAGCGTTAGTTCCACATTCTGATTGCCACATTTCATAATTTCTTTGGGTGACTTGTTTCATTTTACTTTATAGCTTGGATATTGATATATGTATGAAAGTAGGCACAATTTTATGTAGTAGTGTCATTCACAAGTCAGAAGAAAGATATATTATAAGATGCAGATTTTGAATGTAAATAGTTTGTTTCTTACTAGTATGACAAGATTATGAGGAAATGATTTTGCATTTTTATATACTGATGACTATATTTTTGTTTGTTTTTCTGTATTTGGACTGAAAAAATATTATTTTTACTCCTAATAATACTTGAAATAAAAGCTTAGGTGAACCATATCAGGTCCTGAAATCTTTTAATAAATTTCTAATATAAAATATATGATAGTTTTATGCTTGTGCTTAACCATTTTGACTAGGTTTTTTTTTTTAAAAAATCACTGGTCTGGTGGACCGTGTATGCCTGTTTACCCTGAATGGTTTTTTTTTCCTTTCTTGTTTTCATTCAGGTATTTGCCTCCAGAGTGCTTTGTTGTAGGAAAAGAACCACCAAAAATTTCTAACAAGGTGGATGTGTGGTCAGTTGGAGTAATCTTTTTCCAATGTCTATATGGCCGAAAGGTAAGCATGTATAGTAACTGCAATTTTTCATACAAAAAAGTTTTGACCAGCATAGTTCCATTAATCAAATATGTACAGGCAAGTACACTTTTTTTCCTGTTCAATTGTGTCCAGATCTCAGAGGCTGCCTGGTCAAATCCCTGGCAAGATTTTTTGAAGTAATTTATTATTGCATCCTTCCTAGAGCTGGGAGAGTTAGCTGGCCCAAGGCCACCCAGCTGGCTTTGTGCCCAAGGTGGAACTAGAACTCACAACATCCCAGTTTCTAGCCTAATGCTTTAACCACTATACTAATTAGGCTCTCCATTTAACTTAACATCTGATTTCATTTCTCGTACTTTTTAAAATATAATTTTAAATTTAAAAAAATAAGGTTTCTTTTTAAAAACAAATATATGCAGGTGGATGTTTGGTATAATGAATTGATTTTTTTACCTCTTTCCAGCCATTTGGCCATAACCAATCACAACAAGACATACTTCAAGAAAACACAATATTAAAAGCCACTGAAGTACAATTCCCAGTAAAGCCTGTTGTGAGCAATGAAGCCAAGGTAAAGAGATCAACCATCAATTCTGGTAGAATTATATATTCTGACACAATGTTTTTTTTTAATTTCACATGGGAATTCATACATTTAAAAGCAAATGCATAGTTTTCAAACTGTTTCTGTGTTTCCCCAATTTATGTCCCAAAAGTGCTTTTTCAAGAGGTAACTGGACTTTCTGGTTTTCCTTTGAAGACATTTTGCTTCTCATCCAAGAAGCTTCTTCAGCTCTGAGTGGATGGTGGGTAATGGAAGGATTTATACTCCTTGAAGACTGCTGGTCATTTACATTCTTTTAAAGCACGGGTGTCAAACTTGACACATCACGTTACCATCACTTGACATTGTGACTTTTTTCCCTCACTGGAGCTGGGATGGGCGTGGCCTGTGTGTGCTGCATCCAGCCCATGGGCTGCCAGTTTGACACCCCTGCTTTAGAGAGTTGTTGAGGCCACCTGGAGGTTTTTCTGTGTCATTAAGATCGCCTGAGTAGTACAAAATTCCACACCCATTTGCACTACTCATGTGACCCTGATGACACAGATGAACCTCCAGATGCCCACAACACTCTCTAAAAGAATGCAAATGACCAGCTATCTGCAAGCAGTATAAATCTTTCCATTCCCCACCTGATGGTCAGAGCAGAAGAAGCTCCTTGGATAAGAAGTGAAACATCTTCAAAGTCCAGTTACTTCTTAAAAAAGCATCTTTGGGACAACCATGACCTGGATGACTGAGAATCTCCATAGACATTCTCCAATTTATGTAAATCTATTATCAGATGCTGGAGAAAATGATCAGATACTGAAAATGATTCTCTAGAATTCTGAAACATTGATCTTGTTGAATAGAAAATAAGCGTGACTAAAGATGAGTGACATTAAATATACTTGAACATCAAAAATTGCAGAAGTCGTAACTAGATAAGCCAATTTATTTTGTTCTGTAATTTTCAATTCTAGAATAAAATCCTAAAGTACAGTTATATTGTCCGAAATCCTAAAGTACAGTATCACTGTCACCTGTTTTAAAATTGTATTTGCTATGGTGAACTGCACATCATATAATGCTAATGCTAAATCAAGAATGTGGTTTAAAATAAGCACTACTCATTTCCCAATAAGACAGCATCAAGCAGTGCATTATAAACCTTAATTTTATTTAAAATTTTAATTTAAAATTAAATCTTAGATTATTTCAAATAAATATTTATTTAAAAGAAACTATTTCCTGAAACAGAAAGAAGGGATTATCCAACCTAAATCTTTGTTTTACCTGATTGGGGTGTTTATGTAAATAGTTCTGGACAAGTTTCATCTATTTCTTCCAAACTAACCTAATTAAATGGCATGTTTTAATGGTGCTTATTGAAAAAAAATCAGCCGTGGCATTCTGGTTGGTTTAGCCATAATTTCTGACTAAATAGAAATAGTTTGTTTTGGCTTGTATAACCATTAGTCCTTGTGTGGAGGCAAGTGAAAACATATTCATAGAATTCCTCCATACTTATCTTAATTTTCCATGTTAATGGCCTCTTTATCTTCTTCACATGAAGGGAGAATATTGCATTTTCTCTCTACTTTCCACAGAAAAATATCTTCAGGTACACTATTTTTGTTTGTAGTCCCATCCAAGTTAAACAAGTTCTGTGAGCTTAGCAAGATTGGGCTTGCCTGGAGCTCCTAGGCTTGGATTAAATATTTGTATGTTGTATAGTACTGCTTCTTTCCAATTATGTCATCCTTTTCACTGTAGCTTATTATCTTCCATACTTCCATTCTTTCCCTCTTTAGATTCTTTGCTCCTGACAAAATTGGTAATATTCTATTACCAGCAACCTTCCACATCTAAGAACACATAAAGTATTCTAAATGCTAAATTTGGAAATTTACTAGTCCAGAATGATCATAATCTAAAGTAAAGACAGGTTGATACACTCAACTTCACATTGCATTGCACCATTTCATCTAGTATACACCCAGATGATTTTCTTCTGTCACCTAGGCACACTCTCTTAATTCTTCTATCATCACTTGCTGCTGTGCACCTTTTCCTGGCTTTACCAGTGTGGTTTTGTAGTGACCGAGTGTCCTTATACCTCTTTAAAAACTTAGAGAAGAAAATATAGATAAATGGCTTTCAATCTTCCTCTTGGCAGCTATAGTGCAATTCTAATCAAACCTATCTAAGATTGCATCATGATTCTCTTTTTTTCTATAACTTGCATTTCTTGCCTCCCAGCTGCTCAGCTAGCAAACAAAATGTAAAAATTGTTCCTCCCACTGATTACCTATGAGGAGCAGCTGTAAGATAACAAGTAGGTTATCTCACAATCTCTCCTTTATTCAGAGATATGTCATTGTTCAGTGTTAGCCTTCTGGGTGATTTCTGCCACAATGCTATATCAACTCCTTTGAAGATTAGTTCACGATAAATCACCCCACAAACACACACAAACAGTTTTTTACATAGTATTCTAATTGGAATTTCTTTAAGTACATCTGTGGTATCTTTCTCAATCTTCAATCAAGTATTGCAATATTACTGCAAAACATCTAGTCATCTTCATGACAACATACACATACCTTGGGATATTACTAAATTTTGCAAAATCATATACTGATCCTGTAAACCCTATCAATCTCTGTTTCTGTGTCATCTGCATCCCAATCTAAAAAGTCAGAAATGTAACATTTTTTCCCCTCGCTAGCTTCCCCATGATATTCTGGAATGACCAAGGATCTTATAGAAACAACCAAAAGACCAGATGTCGTCTGTGGGTCATAGAATGCCCAGATCTAAAGCTTAAACGAATGTATTTTTCTCTCAGTTCTCTCATATTTTTCTTGTGCCAAGTTGTCTGACAGATTTTTCAGTCGTCTTAACTTTTTTAATCCCTGAAAACCCTTCTTCCGCTACTATTTCAAAAGCATACAAACTATTGACAATTTTTCTAAGCTTTTTGCTTTTAAGTCAAAATACTTTAAGGTGTTTTTAAATTACAAAAAGGTGACTTATCAAGTGCTTTTGTTCTTTCCTGCCATTCCCAAGATCCCTCTATATTTGCTCCTTTATTGCTTTATATTCCCCCTTTATTATTTTTACAAGCAACTCAAGGTGGTAAACAAATCCAACACACCTTCTTCCTATTTTCCCCACAACAACAACCCTTTGATATGAATTGGTTTGAGAGAGAGTGACTTGCCTAGGTCAAATGAATTGTACTCAGAAGGGTTTAAGAAAGTGAGACTTTTGCTGGTTATACGTCCATAAAGACTACACAGTAGTTTTGAGCACAATGTTGATTTCTCAGCTCCTAAGCCGCTAAACTCATGAGCGACTACAGCAAGGGTTGGGGGCCAGATCCGGGCCCACAGGATGCTTAGATCTGGCCTGGAAACAGAAAAGGACTGGCATGCGGTCCCTCTACCAGCGAAAACGGCATTTGGGAGGATGACATCCGGCCCTCCCAAGCTCTGTTTTCGTGGACAGGGGGTTGCAGAATGCCATCCCAACCAAAAATGGAGCTCACGAGGGTTGTACGTGCCCTCCTCTTTGAGCTCTATTTTTGCTGGCAGAGGGTTGCAGGAAGCTGTCGCAGTCAAAAATAGAGCTCTGGAGCCCGTTTTGGTTGGTAGAGCACTTGGGCCACCGCAGGTGCCTCACAACACAACTGCTGACCACACCCTTCATAGCCCTCTGAAGCCAACACAACCCTGATGCCGCCCTCAATGAAATCGAGTTTGACAGCCCTGGACTACAGGAAAGTCATTTTCTGTGATAATTTGTGAGGAGCAGTTATCCTGACAATAACTAGGTAATCTCCCAATATCTCATTCTCCAGAGGGAGTTTTGTTGGTCAGAACTTGCTGTCCAGTTGACAAGCTTGGCCATAGTGCTGTCCTTGCTTACAGGGATATCTAATCCGCCATAGATCCTCACCCAGAAAACAAGAACATTTATTAACACAACAGGAAGAAGAGAGTTGTTTTGGCATCAAGTAGCCCCAACATCTAAATAAATGTTATTTTCATCCATTCATCTTTTCTTTTGTATCTCCATATTTGTTTCCAGGGATTGGGAAATCTCTTCACTCATCACAGGAAGGAGGTGAGGTTCCAGAGAGGACAGTGAATCATCAAATTCACTTTTCTCCCTGGCATATTGATGGAAGCCCCTCCTGAATCAAAGAGATTTCTGTAAATTAGAAATCTAGTTAAATTTCTAATTTAGATGCACACTAATATCCACATTAATCTTACAATCTTTATTGCTATTCTGAACTTTCTATATTTTTATTGAAGATTATTATATAAATGATGATTGGGAGAAGTAAGTAATTTCTGCCTTGTTGAGCATTATCTATAAATTTCCAATAACAAAACTAAAACATTTAAAAGAAAAACCAGGGAGAAATGGCACAGAATTAAAAGTTTTAAAAAATTAATTGCCAATACAATATTGTGTACATCAGTCACTGATTTTGATTTCCCATCCTTTTACAATTATTTACTCTTAAATTAGAATTCAGTAGATTTTAGAGCAATGTTACTCCCACTATTGTAATGTGGCTATTAAAAATGCCTAATACAACATTGTTGAGCAATTCATTTATGTCCGGCTTGTATTTTCTTAATACTTTAATGGGAAAATGTTATTAATAATTAGCATCTCTGGTTACTTAGCATATTATAGCGGACTATAAATGAAACACAAGTTCTGAATTTGTTAGGAGGTGCTGAATAACTCTAGCCAAGCATGGCTTGTTGAAAATATCTGCTAAATTCAATGTAAACTGAAATTTAAATCTGAGATTTCAAATTTTATATTATGCTACTTCAACATTTACATGAATGGGTTTCCATTAGAATAGTGGGATTTTCACCTATATATTATTCAAATTGAGGTCGCTCAGTCTCTACGACATATTTGGGAGACGGAAGAAAAAGGAGGAATAAATTTTGTTGGTTGACATTCCATCAGCAAACTTTATTCATTCATTCATTCATTCATTCATTCATTCATTCATTCATTCATTCATTCATTCATTCATTCATTCATTC
>JANHFP010002768.1:16698-27122 GCA_032468135.1 Calamaria suluensis | reverse complement strand
ATTCAAATTTTAAATTTTTAAATTTTAAACATTTTAATAGTCTAATAGCCAAATAACGATTTAATTCTTTTTAATTGGTTTTTGTATATTTTGTATTTTAATGTGGAACTGGCTGTACACCGCCCCGAGTCCAGGAGGAGAGGGGCGGTATATAAATCAAATTAAATAAATAAATAAATAAAATATTCATTTGGTATGATGATTTAAGGGATCAGTATCACTATGTTTTTTTCTGTGTGCTGCACCGGTGATAATTTTCATATAGAGAAGGTGCTGTACGCTAGTTCACTTATTCCTAAGGAAACTACAAAGAATCCTGTGATGGAAATACACCTTGAAAATAAAAGACTTATGTTTGATCTTTCATGCCCTCCAAGGTGAAATATTCATTACTTGCAAACAGGTAATATTTGTGCAAACTTTACAGCTTCACCTCAATTCTGTTAAAGAGGGACAGTAATCGAAAGTGACACACAGAGCCATCTCTCCAGGCACGTTAGCTCTTGCCTGTTTCTCTTCTGTGTTCCAGTATGCCAACTGGACTTCATGTGCACGGGAGTGCCGGAAACCAGAAGAGCAGCTCCCTGGAGCACACGCACACCCTGGGGAGATGAGCTTCCAGTTTCCAGCACGCACATGCACGCTGGCCAGTTGGTCTTCATGTGTGCCTGGAAGATGTGCATGCATGCCAGGGAACTGTTCTTCCGGTTTCTGGCACTCCCCCACACATGCATAGATGCTCCCATATTGGCACTCAGTGCCGAAAAGTAATAACAGCACTGAGGTTCGCCAACACACTATACTGAAGGTTGTGGCTTCAGGACAAGATGACACTTCTAATTGGATTGTCACTGAGAAATTGCTATGTTTTGTCACTTGCATTTAAAGTCAAGGTGAGCTCTGAACTTTGCCAACTGCAGTAGAGTCTCCTCCTGGCAGGCAGGAAGAGAACTTTAGCTTCAATCTGTATCCTCCAGAGGTATGTTCCTGAATATCTCCAATTTCTTTGGAGTTCAGAGCAGAAACCTCTTCAGCAAAAGGACCTACAAGAGCTTCCTGCCTCATTTTGTCAGAAAAAAACATCTTGTGGAATACTATCAAGGGATGCTGCTGTTTTTCATCAGTGCATAGCACATTTTTTTATGTGCTGTAATATATTACAAGTTGTGACCAGAGCACATTCAATTTTTTTCTTCTAAGCTTGAATTACTGCTTGGTTGGCGAGACTATGATTGTGATTGCCTCCAAAATGACAAGGATACATCTACCAATGTGGTCTTCATTTCAAGTCTTTGAGATTGGCTGGAAAAATAGCCTCATTTTCTACAAGCTGACTCATACCCAGGTTTAATTGTGTAACGCTTCTCCTTTCGCCAACGTCAGTGTCCTTCTGGCAGGTTTTTCTGATTCATTACTTTGATCTACATTTCTGTATAAGTGAAACCAATAGTGACACATCCCTGTTTGCCGGAAATCATTTATGAAAGATTAATCAACGTTCTGAAAACTTGCTCAATTTCCAGAGAAATCGGTTTTCCTTAAGGATGTAGAAATGGGACTATGACTTTCCTCCCTCCATTCTTGAAATGGGACATCGCTGTTGCATGGGGAGGCAAAGTGATAGTTACTACTCTATGAGTAGTAGTAGTAGCAGAAACTCAGAACAGTTACTTGGAGGCAGTCAGAAGGGATGTAAAATTTTTATCAACCCTGAAATGCCAGATCAAGTTTGATATTCCACCAATAAATTGGACATAAGCTGTTTGAACCAGGAGCTCTTCTGAGTAAACACGGATATTGTCATTTTACTAGTAGGCTGGAAATATTTCACTTAAAATGGAAGCATACAACATCTGTTAACACTGGAGAGCCATTTACTGTACCTGTTTTTGGCAGAACACACTGTACTCCATTTTCTGCTTTTCAGAGATGGTCATGATCTTGGCAATGATCTCTTCTCAGATGTGAGGGTGCACTACCACTACAATGGATCCCTTTGAAAGGATCAAAAGTAATGGAAAGGCAGACTACTATTTCTCTTTCTCCCACTAGGATAGGAAATAGAGACATCTCTTAAGTAATGCTTTCAAGAGACTAAAAGCTGTCAAGTGTTACACACACAATTATGTATGAGCAAACCAGTCATTGAACAAAGTGTTTGCCTACAGAACCTTAACACAGCCTTCCCTTCACCTGAGACCTTAAAATTAAATTTCTGGAGGGGTGGTAACAACTAGGAAATCATATACATTATATGTGTTGACTTGTTTAATATTTGCTTTAGAACTCCAAAATTACATGAAAAGGAAAGCCAATTTTTCAACAATACACATATTTAAAAGAGTTGTATTAATTATCTGGATTCTATTAATCTAAGGCTCCTTGCTCAGGCCCATATTTAATGATCACAGAATTGGATTTGAAGCTGAATGCTGTAACATCTAATTTGCTGCAAGTTGGACCACAATTTTTTTTAAAAAAAACATTTTCTGTAGAATTGGAGAACTGTGGCCTTCCAGAAATCTCCAGCTCAGCAAGGCTATCAATAAGATATTATTATTATTTTTTTGGGGGGGGGGGAGAGATATATGTGCCTGTGAAGTGTTTTTCATTCCAAAACTGTTACAATTGTGAATTTAGTTCTGTTCAGTTTTAATAATATGCTCACCGAATGCTACAAGATAAAATCCTCAGAATTTATTGCCATTATGTAAGCTCTTTCAATACAACCTGTTTTACAAAAAAAGTCAAAAGTTTCATCTTCCTGTTCTTGAGCCATGTCCAACATTATGAGGTTTCCTTTTGATATCTTCACAATACTTTTGATAGTGGGCTTATAAAGCAAAGCAGCAGTGGCTAGATTTAGGTAAAAGGGCAATAGCTCAACAGAAAGATCTGCATACAGGCAGATTTAAAAATGAGGCTGAATTTACAAGTTGTGTTCTGAAGTTTTTAATAAAACAGCTCTAGTTTGAAGATCTTTATACTGCTAAAATGTACAACTTGGACAAAAGTAAATACTTTTACCCCTCACAATGTATTACCAAAATTCTAATTCTTGTAAAGTACAAGGAAAAAAAAGTTTTTATATACTACAAGCATGAATTATTTGCTCATTTCTGAGAGAAGCAAATTTGTGGGGGGAAAGTAAGCAAGGTAGCCTACTGAAGTCAGATTACACTTTTTTTAAAAAAAAATCCTCAATTTTGGCAGCGGACACCTGCATATCCTACCTTGATAGTTCCTTTTTATTATTCTTTTTTTTTTTAAATATAAGCAGTTCCTTCCCCTTTCTCTACCCTACACCCAGCCCATTGTAAAAATCTGGACCCTTAAGTCACCTTCTGTATATTTACAAGAACTCTGACAACAAAATACAAACTAGCATGGAAGTAATGATAGTTTGCATATACTGTTGTTGAATAAATATATCAAGCCCAATCCAATCAATCAGTTGAAGTTATGATGATTCAGACACAGCTGTATCTGTGACCAAGGGTGCTGGCTTTTCATTGAAGGAAGTTATCCCATCGCCTCTGTCTTCAGGAGACAATGACTTGACAGCGGAAGCATCAGAAGCAGCAGTAGTAACCATGGGGGGAGGAACAGCCGTATCCAGAAGGTGTGCAGAGGTTTGTTCCGCATTGACAGTCGTGCCAGGATTGACAGGGAAGCTTGTTGTGATGGGAACAGAAGACAACAGATCCGTAGGTAGAGTGGGCATCTCATTGACCAATGGGAACTTGGCAAGGAATTCCGGTGATAAAGGTACAATCCCAGACAGGTTGACTGGAGGCAAGGAAGTAAGTGGTGGTAATCCTAAGAACATCAGAAGACAAAAAAACGAGCTTGCAGTCTACTTGCGTACATCATTAGCCTACAGAGCTATGTTATTTGTAAAGAGAAATTTTACACTGCATTTGTGTATTGCAGGGAAGATGGTAGGGATATATATACAAAGAACCAAAGAGAAGAGGCTTTCCATGAGGGTCCCTACAGATGTGTATCGTGAGCAAGACAGAGATTAATTTCCTGGAAGGTCACAAATTTTGCAGTTCCATTTTCTCCTAAAATAATAAATGGATGTGTGATAGCTAATATATATACTGGTTATTTCATTAGGGTTAAGATTGGGCACAAAATAAACTTATAATCATTTAATCCATCTATGATATGAAATGTTGGGAGGACCTTCCAACTTTATTTAAAAAAAACCACAATTCATTCGAACAAACAGTAAAACAACTTTCTGCCATCAATTTTTGCTTTGTGTGAGCAAAGAAGCAAAAATGTTATTACTCTATTAAAAGTTCCTCATCACCCTTAAAGGATCATGGCCCTTCCACTTAAGGACTCCTTGTTGCCTATAGAGATTGCCAGGTTTCGCATTAAGCAGAACACAGCAACGCTTTAAGACTGCTGTTAACTTCTTATGGCACAGGTATTTCGTATAAGAATTCTCTCCTCCCCCCTTCAGAAAAATCACATTCATTTATGCAGCTTATATAATGAATAAACAATTATTAGCCAAAAAACATGCAGTCAAACTAAAGGGTATATGATTCTGTTTTCACGGTCCTCTGAATTCTGTCCCATCCAATATCTATTCATGAAGATTTCAAGAAAATGACCTGAATATAAAAAAATCCATTTATATGCCAGGGTTCCTAGAGCTTTTTGCATTTTTATGCAGCAAATGTAGAACTTTATATTTACATAGGAAGTTTTTTTATTTCACAGTAATATTGTACCACTGACAATAATGCATCAAAAAGATTTAACATAACTTTCTATTCTCAAGTATGCCAATGAAATATGCCATGATGGTTGCTGTTTAGTTGATGTCAAATCTAGTTTTAGTTTTTAGCACACAACAGCATCCTGATTAGCAGGTGAAGTGGCACTCCAAAAAGAACAAGAACAGAAACTAAATTTAACTTAAAATAATTTAAATTTAAATCTAATTAACATTAAATTTAATCACCATCTATTTATTTCCCTTCTCTGTAGCTATTATATTGTGGAAGCAATTTTTGGAAGAATCTAGGGGCACAAATTGTATAATAACACTGGGACTGCAAGAAAAATATGGAAAAAGCCTCCTCTTTTCATAGGATTCTCTATAGGATTTCAGGGGCTTTTCTTCACCTGAATGGGGTCTAAATGTCATGATACTGAATTAAACTGGGCTACAGGCAAATTTATAAGCTTAAGATAATTTAATGGTTACATAAAGTCCTGTGCAACAGGGCTGAACTAAAATCATTAGACTGAGTTAGCAGATGTACGTTCAGAAATTTATCAAAACATACCAGGCTGCCCAATGTCTACTAATCCAGGACCAGGAATTAAATGTGGACCAGGTAAATTCAAGTTAGGGATGTTCCCCAGGTTGGGAAGTCCAGGAGGTAAAGCCATCAGTCCTAATAAAAATAAGATGCTAAATTTCAGAAGTTCATATTACTTGCAAAATCAGGGAAAAAAGTGACAAAGGCATTTATTGGAGGAGCACTTTGAGTCTTTTCTAACAATTACAATGTATTGAAGAGAGAACATTAGACCCAGAAGATATCCTTGGTTATGTGTATCATTTCAAGGAATGGTCATAGATGGAAATAACCAGCATGCACTTCCTTCCCTCGCATTAAGAAGCAGTCTTACAAGAGAGACAGCTATATATAGTGAGTGGCATTTTTCTATAATCCTTTGTATTATATACATTTAAGTAATCTTTTCAGAGAATAGTTCTTCTATATGATTTTCAAAAATGTATATAAATACTGTCCCAAATGTTACCAACAAGGAGCAAAGGTCTTGTTACTTATAAACTGCAAAATATTTCCAATAGTCTTATAGGTTTCATTGCTACACCAGTGCAGTTCTTTCCCTTTCAGAGTTCCCAGTTCCCATTTCTATTTATTTTTGTCATGTTAGGGCACAAGGCTACCTCTGTCTTTTTTGTATATTTGAAATAGTCCTCATATAAGAACGCTTCTCAATTATACATATTTTCCCTTCCAATTGTAAATTCTAACCTGCGCTAATTTGCTGAGACTATACATTTGACTTAAAAGGCAGACACTACAATATGCATTAAAACTGCGCAAATATACTCAGTCCAAAACTGTTAAAACATCCTCATCTGGTGTGGATCACTGTGGAGGTAATCCAATAATGCAAGGTCTTTAGTGCTAACCTTGAGGTAAAGAGTCATTATACTTATTTTTAAATTGTTTTTATCTTGCCTGAACTCATGTTTTAAACAAATGATCTTCACAAAGAGCTTGAGTTCAAAAAGAGAGCTGCTATTTGAAAAATTTCATGCTATTTCATGTCAGATTTTCTTTTAGGGCTCATGTGAACAAAATATCAAGTGAATTGCCCATTAAATAGACTATGGAAGGTTTTATTTTAAAAAATCTTAAATTAAGATTATCTTGGTTCTGGTTTATTCATATCATTTTTGTGTATGTGCATATGTGTGCTTCAAATAAGTGTTAACTCCTGACAACTGCTTGGATTGGTCCCTGCAGTTTTCATGGCAAGATTTTTTACAAGTGGTTTGTCACTTCCTCCTGCCTAAGGCTGAGAAAGACTAACTAGTCCAAAGTCACCCAAATGGCTTTGTAGAACTCACGGTCTCCCAGTTTCTAGCCTGGTGCTTTAACTACTACACCAAACTGTCTCTCTATATTCATATGACATGGAAGGAATTTTTAAAAAAATGTTTATAATATCTATAAGAATATGGTTTTAAATTAATTGAAATAGTATATTTAGCCACACACATATTAATTGAAATAAAATTATCATAATTTATTTTACTAGCACTTCTAGTTCTCAGAATATTCTTATATCATCTCTTCCCTTCGGAATAAGCAAATGTACCATATCGAAAACTACATTCTTGGAGCAGCATCTGAAAATTAACCAACGATAGAGCACAATTCAAATATTTTTTTAAAAATCTACTCAGATACTATAGTGATTGAAAAAAAATTCACTGTTTTCTACAGGGGATATAGAAAGTCTACACTCTCCTGTTAAAATGCCAGGTTTTTGAAATGTAAACAAATCAGATCAAGATAAATCACGTCAGAATATTAAAGGCGGGAAAAGTTCTGAAGTGATTTATCTTGGTCTAATTTTTTTTACATCTCAAAAAACTGGCATTTTAATAGGGGGGTGGGATTGTAGACTTTTTATATCCACTGTTTTTGAAAACACCCTTTTCACACAAGAACGTTAATCAACATTTGTATCTCATACCTGGTAACGGAGCTGCTGAGTTAATTGGAGGAAGAGATTGATTTGCTTGAGGAGGCAACAATGGTACTGTAGGAACACCTAATGAAAAATCAAGCCATATTATCTTTCAAATGCTACTTTGAACATATCCAGCAAAATCTCTGACCTAGCCCAACCTATTTATCTTAAAAGTAGCCTTTAGGTTGTCCAGCAAAAATCTTTATTATTAACCACTTTCAATTTTTTAAAAAAGATGGAGATGTCAAAGATTAGGATCCTTTTGTGTCAGAGCATGTCCCTCAATGTTGAAAATATTTTTTTTCTTAAAAAAACCAAGCCAAAATAATGAATATGTATTATTGTTCTGTAACTTTATTCGAAAATGAAAACAGGAATGGACCCAAGTGATCTATTTTATCTTCTTGGGCAGAAACATAACATTTGCTACAAAACCTGCCATTTTCTTGGCAGGAAACCATATTCATCTTCTTGTGCTTCCTTAGATTTGAAGTGTTCAAGACAACCAGGAAAAGCGGTCATGCAGAGATGAGCCCAACGTTATGAGCCTGAAATCTGCATGTGGAGAACTCTGCTTCAGTGCTTGGATGTTGTGAGAAATATCCTTTTGTGGGTTCCACCTGTTCCAAGCAATGCAACAGGGCTGTTTTGTGGCTTGCTATTGCTTTGTAAGAGAAAATAGGAATTTGCTGTAAGCCCCTATTTCCCTTGTTTTATCTCAAGGTGAGAAAGGTAGGGGAGATACAGCCAATGCTTGCTGATGGATCATCTATCATGTATAACATTGGGCCAAAGAGATGATTTTCAAAAATTTCTAAAACATATAAAAATGTAGAAAAATATTGGACAGAAAACAAAACATAATTAGTGTTTTGGGTGCATTAGGGAACTCTCCTATTTACTCATTGGTTCTCCTTAATGAAAAACTTTGCACTGCAATGCCTGCAGTTCCAGAGTGTATCCCCACCACCTCAGAATCAAATTACTGCATGTTCATAAGGCTAGCAATAAACAAACAAACAAAAAACAGAAGAAAGATCGCAGAATTCTATTTATAGAAACTGAAGTTTTAACATCTGGTCTCTTCTGCAAGAACCAGACCCTTCTCCACCCAGGCCTCCAGTAATGTTCTATTTGGTAGCTATGCAGCACATTACTGTACATGGCATGTGCCTTAAGTTAAATAGACTGTCACTCACCCGATATAATTACATTTAGAAAACAGAACACTGGTATTAGGGTTACACAAAAGACAAACCTGTACTGAGCACGTTAGGGACAGCAGGAGCTGTGTTAATGGAAAGACCAGCCAAGCCTTGCTCTACTCCTGCAGTTCCAGGTGGTAGGGAAGAGGGGGGGTTAACTGAAGACAGTTGCACCTAATTAAAAAGAACAGTTGTTTATCAGAGATCTGCGGCTTTGTAAAATGTTACAAGAAATAAAATGCTTAGAAAAGAACATACATATCGGAATAATACGTTACAAAACAGGGATATTATTCCACCAGAAGTGGTTTGGAGAGCCACACTGTAGGCTGCAAAAGAAAAGGATGACAACTTACTTCTGTGAAGCCATCTTTGAGTGGACTAATAGGTGTACTAGACAACTGCCCAGGAAGAGAAATTTTCTTTCCTTCTTCAAAAGGGCGAGTAGGTATCCGATGCAGGTATCCGTAGCCAATACCACAACCTAGGCTTTAAATATACAGAAAGAAAAATGAGATTAACCTTACATATGTTCACAATTACCCCATGCCAATGAATTGTCTTTGAGGAATTGTATGGACAGAATTTAAACAATATCCTTAAATAACCATACTACGTTTATGAATTTAATAGCAGCACATGTATGGTCTTGAAAATTTAATTCATTTGTAAGAACTGTGCTCATTCCCAAAAATTACCCACCTCTAGAGCAATTATAAACTATTGTCATCAAGGCACCATAAAGAAAGACTAAAAAATTAACTGGAAACATTTGAATGGTTGGGTATATAAAATCCCCTGGTCTAAAGTATCTAATGAACAACTTCATAGCCTTCCTTCCCTCCCTCAGAATAAAGCTTTTCAGGGATACAGTTACATAATTATACAGAAATCCCATGGGAATTTCATGGGAATATAGGGGTAAGGCTTTGCTTTCATTTTTCAATTTGCTTTAATAGGAAGTGCTCAATTTACTACTATAACAGGGACTGGGGTTATGGTTGTACGCTGTGCTGGTTGTTAAATGTGCTAACCATGTGACCACAGTGGATTCTATTTTTTTGTGCTGGTTAAACAAATGCTGCAGTTGTTAAATGAACCCATTGTTTGCAATGGGTATTTTTTTGCTGAAACCAGAAGTAAATTCTGAAAAACTCCATAAATTTCAGTCATGTGATTGTGGGACTTTGAAAATGGCCATAAATTCAGGCTGGCTGACAAAGCACCCAAAATGTGATTACATGAGGGGGGGGGGGAGAGGAGGGGAGGAAAAGAAACGTTGAGACTTCAAATCTAGATCATAAACAGTATTTTCGGGTCTATCATAACTTTGAATGGTTGCTAAGTAACCAGTTGTAAGTGAAGGATCGCTTGCATACTATTCTCTTTTCAGCTAAATAGGAATATAATGCAGAACTTTATTTCTCATGATAAGAGGCATATTAATACACTATGAATTTGAAGTTAGCCATTAAAAAATTAATTAAAAATCTAATAAGTCACATGGAAAATAATACAGCCAAGAGAAAGAAATCGGTAGCCCTATAGAATGGATATTTATTTTCTAAATTAATTGAAACCTAGATGAAATACTGTATTCATAACATACAGAATTACAGTTTTCACTCAACAGGAAAATTTAAAGCCTGTGTTCAGTAAAAGAGGATGAAAAAAATCTTGCAGTTATGTGAGTTAGGTTTTGATGTGAAATTTACCCTAAGAAGTTTTATTGTAAAACAGAATCACACCAGCAAATTATTCCTCATCCATTATGTCTGTTCAAAATGCAAATGGGAGTTCATGGGTGAACAATAACTGTCTTAAAATACTTAGCATAAATTAAATCTATGAAAAATATTTACACCGTCATTGCATCTGCCCCAGGGGGAAATGCTACCAGTTTGGGCGAACTGGTAGTGATAAAAACAACCAGTTCAGGAGAACCAGTAGTAA
>JANHFP010002766.1:102450-113186 GCA_032468135.1 Calamaria suluensis | reverse complement strand
GTCTTCTAGTCCAGCCCCCTGCTTAGGCAGGAAACCCGATAGCCATGATGGTGAACGTATGGCACATGTGCCACAAGTGGTACGCAGTGCCCTCTCTGTGGACACGTGAGCCATCACTCCAGTTCAGCTCCACCACACATGCAGAGCATGTGGGGGGGCCTGAGTGTGCATGTGGGGGGCACATGCAGGGGAAGCGCGCGCACGCACACACAGGGTAGGGTGTGTGTGCGGGGGCTGCACATGCATTGCATTTTGGGAGTTTGGGCACTCCATCCAGCAAAGGGTTAGCCATCACTGCCCTATAGCATTTCAGACAAATGCTGGTTCCATGTGACAAACTAGATGGAAATTTCCCTTTCAGTAAAGGGAAACCATCCCTAGTAATTTCTTCCATTATTCAACTTAATATGTTTTAGTGACACAACTTACTCCAGCTTTCATTCCAACATATAACTCCCATTATCCTTGGTGTCTTTCTTTATATTTCTTCCAGTTTGACCAAATTAAGTGCCCCTCCAAACCTGGATACAGTATCAGTCCAAGCCTGAACAAATGCCATACCCAAGCCCAGGGATAACATAGCAAAATCCGGTTTAGTCCAATCCTTTATTTCCTTACACCTAATGAACAGAATCTTGCCAATCTAAAGCTATAATCTTCTTACCCACCAGATATATCCTGAGAAATTCTAGGGCCGTGATGGCGAACCTATGGCACGCATGCCACAGGTGGCACATGGAGCCATATTGATGGGCATGCAAGCACAGCTCCGGCATGCATGTGTATGCCATCTGATTTTCAGGTCTTCTGAGCCCACTGGAAGTCAGGAAACAAGCTGTTTCTGGGATCTGGAGGGCCTCTAGAGTGGTGGGGAAGCCTCTTTTCACCCTCCCCACACTCCTAGAAAGGCACGAGCCTGTGGAGAGTGAAAAACGGCCCCACTGGGCCCACCAGGCCATCACATACCAAAAGCATGCACATGCGCCGACAGTCATGCATGCATGTGTGGCAGGCAGGGCACATAGTATTACGGGTGTGGCCATGCACGCAGCCCCCCCAGCCTTGCTTCCCCCCTGCTTTTGGCACGCAATGGCAAAAAGGTTAGCCATCATTGTTCTAGGGGGTGGCTACCCTGAACCTCTTCTACCCACCCATCCAGCTACAGACTGTGCAGTCCCTTAACCTGCATCTCTTTCTAGGAAGGTTCTGTGTTGCCAAAAATCTCCCCCATTGCTCCCGCAGGTGCACATCCCATCACAACAAAATGATCCTAGCGTTATGGAGTACAGATCTGTTAAAATAAGGAAAAAGGCTCCCTTCTGACTACAGTAGTCTCATGGACTGGACCACATCTCAGGAAAGTCCCAAACATTTTCCAGGAGCAGAACAGAGATGGGTGGCAGGGCAGGGCATAGGGTAAAAATATTCTAGGTTACATGCTAATTAAGTTGTATGTCATGCCAGAGTTTATTAAGAGTTTGCAACTGTATTTCTGCCTGAATTTGAAGAGTAACATAACTGCCTAAATATTTGACTATAGTTCCATATGTCTAGGCTACACTTGATTTCTGAGTGCCCTGATATGGAATCTTTGCAAAACAACATCCACAAATAGTGGACTGCACTGATATCCAAACAGTCTGCATTAAATCAAGTCTGAGTACCAATGGAAGACTTGCAGTAAGAAACTGGCAGAGTAGAAGGAGGAAGGAAGGAAACCACAATTCACTTTTGTTCTTCCCTCTTCCTACATCCTCACAGCAGAGATATCAGACATTGAGGATAGGTTTCCTCATTATTACATCTGACAGTCCCCGTTTAAGCTGGTAAATGAAGCCTCTTTTTCATGCCAGGCAACATCCTAAACTAACAGCTGAAAGTCAGTAATTGGCAAAACTTGACAGTAATATTGCACTTGTGCTTACCTTATTGGAAGTGAAGGATTTCACAGTTGGTGGTCACTTGCTTGACTAGATCATTAATATTAATCCTCAGGCAACAAGGCAGTTACCCAGTAATGAAGGTTTGTAGCTGCTACAGCTGCTCTAGCAATGACTGCCAGACTTTGGGTCAAGAATGTCATGGGACTTTGTGATAGTGATAGATTTTGTGCCACCTAGTAGTTACCTGGTTTATTTTGGAGTAAACTGATCTATCTGTATCACAAATTGATTCAAGGCACAGGCTCTTTTGTAACACTGAGAATATAGGTAGAAAAATATAGGTAGTAAAATTTTGCTTTCAGACTTCATGCCAAGCATGGCAATAAATCTGGTCTTTCTATGAAAGACTATGAAACTCACAGATGTGACACAATCAGATTTACCGCAGATAAAAGTACAAACCATATACACACAAAATACCCAAACATGGAAACTTCTGTACATATGTTTTCTCCAAAGTTTAAATTTTACACCTTTCCCTCCTAACTGTCAAGGCAATGGCTACTTTCCCATTATCATGGCCTTGAACCCCAGATATATTTGCTCAAAATTTATATAACAGCTCCTCCTAACCTGCTGGTTTCTGGGTCACCATTTTTAACATTTATAACTCTTATCAAGAAAGATAAAATAAGATCTAATTAAATCCACATTTTCTGTAGTTTTAAATACATTCTAAATTCATAAATAAATAAGTTCTAAATTCATCTATTATTGGTTACGTTGCCTCTACTTTACTAGTGAGTACAATTGATATATTCCCAATGGTAATATGGTAATCAGTTTCCCTGGGAAATAAGGGAAGACTTAAGCACAACAGAAGCACAGTAGATATTCAGTAGAAAAAAATATTCAAAGATAAGTACCCTGCGTATTTCAAAAGTAATATCAATCTCCTCAAAGAGCAGGATTGACAGCCTTGGATACTCCTTGATTTAAGTTACTAAATCTGCTCTGATCACAATTAACACTTCATAAACATCAGTTGTTCCTACAGATTTTTTTCAGTAGAAATAAAAAATCCTCCATAATGTTTTACTTCTGGACATGCACTTTTTCTTTCTTCAGAAAAGAACACCTGCCGTTATCAATCAATATAGTATATCTAGATTAGGTTAACAGAATAACAGGTTGGAAAGATATGCTTAATAAAATTAAAGAAAATTATGTAAAAAGGTTTTCCCCCTTTATTTTTAAGAAATATGTTTTTATTCCCTCCATTATTTTTAATAAAATGGTAGCAAACTCTTTCCCACTAGTTGCACATTGGGAGGTGCTGGAAATTTTCATTCCCAGAAAACACTACATATCAATAAAGCCAACATTATTTTATGTACTTACCATGGACTGTAGATACCAAGAGAATTGTGAAGAACAGCAGCAACTGTGATGACCACATGACTGTGGCCCAAATTATAAGGTTACTTCAACAGTGGAAGTCTTCAGAAGAAAAATATAAAGATTTCTCTCTGATGGTAATCCTCTCAGGGATATTCACTTTAATCACAATTCAGTGAAGCAGGCGTAGAACAGAAAAAACTAGCTCTAAAACCAGCACCTTCGACAAACGTCCAAAACTCAAAACCTAGAAATAAAAATAAAAGTTACAATTAATTTAAAAAGTAACTGTTGCTATTCAGCTCAACATAATCACTGTAACATTTGATTTAAAACTATATCAGGAAGTCAAGAGCATATTTGGACATTTTGTCATTATTTTGTTTTGATAATCAAAACAAGAAAACATGACAAGGTCAAACAGTATTGTGCTGCCTTCATCATATATATGAATATGCATGTTATGTTCCAGAGAATCTTGATATTATGGGTTTGAAGACATGTGATTTGTTGGAATTACCATAGCTCTTTGGCTGAAAGAGATTTGGGAACAGTCAGGAATGAGCGAGAATAAATAGTTGGGAATAGGGTGAGGGGTAATTAATTTAGGTATTAATTTATGTGCTTCCTGAAGTGATTGCATTAAAATATCTTGAGAAATTCTGATTCTTAGCAACTACCAATATATTATCCTAATGAGATAAGCCTTAGGGGGATCTTTAAACAGTCAATTCAAAACTGTATCAGTATGGATTAATATCACTTATTATCAATGTCAATTTTTAAAGTCATCATATGAAAGCTGTATTTCTGTTATTATCTTCTTTATTCTGCATCTATTTATTTCATTGTCTATCAGACAGCTGTTATAATCAGTCAAATTTATTTTAGATTCTTTTTTTATTCAACTATTATGACACATGCCGTTATAAATCCAGACAGAGGTTATCAGCAGCAGGATGATTTCATCAGAAAGATCAAGTGAGCATTGCAATATTCCATCCATAATTATGTACAGTGCATTAGAAAGTATTCAGACCATTCACTTTTGTCAATTTTGTTATGCTGGGCCTGATTCTACAGTTGTTGAAATTGTTAGAAATTGTTAGTCTGTGTCATTTTGTACTTTTGTCATGACAACACACTCAAGTTTTTATAGGGAAGCTTGGTTCATAATGCATATTTGTCATTTGCCTCCCTTTTGGAATACTAATATTCAGAAAAATTGAAAAGTGCAGTGTTTTTCAGTCCTTTTCCTGACTTTATACCAATCATTTTTATACCGCACACTGATGTATCATTTTTCAATACTGCCTCAGTGAAGACATAAAGCTGTGGTTTTTTATGTGGCTTTTGATGATTGACAACCAAACCAGAATAAACCTGAGCAAAATTATCACTGGCATTCTTCAAAAACATGTACTTGATTTCAATAATGTCAAAGGACAGACATGATAAGTGAATGGACAATATAACAACATCAAAAGCAACAAAACACAGCATGAATAACCAATCAAGTCAGTCCCGACCCCTGGTGACTTCATTCTTGGGGCCTGTTTGCCCTTACCTGCTTCCTAAGGCTGGAGAAAGGGAGTGGCCAAGGCTCACCCATCTGGCTTTATACCTAAGGTGTGATGAGAACCAGGTGCCTCAGTTTCTAGACTTTTGACTTAACCACTACACCAAATTCTCTCTCCTTCTAAACCTTTATCTACTTATCAGCATCTATGCAGAGTGAACTGTAATACATTTACATTTAATCCTTGGTAGTTGATGGGGTTTTTTTTTACAAACAACAACCCTACATACCACTTTCAAAAAAGTGTCATAATCAAGCTGGCTCGGCTGAAAAGGTGGCACACAAGTATTTGCCTTCTCTTATGACTTTGGAATCTTCGATGAAGGTTGTAAAAGATTTCAAAAGAAAGAGAACTTGTGTAGTTAGAAGTAGACACTTTAATTTAAAAAAATACCTCTGAAACCTTTGAAGTTACTATTATCACAATATTCTGACATAAAGTCCTACACAAATTTGGCTGTGACAGCAAAATAAATCCTACAAAAACTAGGCCTTGATGTTATGTCAAGAAAAGAATTGCTTTCTTCTCTTGACACTTTTGTTCATAATGTCTGTAACAGCTTTGAAAAAAATAATGTCAAAAAAGCAAAGAAAATTATTCCCCATGTGGGAATCTCATATTCAGATAAAAGATCAACAGCAGAGACACAAATCAATATTCCTAGATAGAAAATATCACTGCAGGCTAAGTAGAAGAAACATGTTCAGGATGGAAATATATAACAGTAGATTAGAAAAACTTGTTAAGTTGTGAAACTATGTTTTCCCAGCAAGGCTGGCCCAAGTTTCCCAAACTCAGGATTTTATAAGAAAGAAATGTTGCTCCAACATCTCTAATCCAACAGAGCTTCAAATTTCTCTTTCATGACAACAGAAACTTTTCAGTTTCTTTCTAAATATGATGCAGATCAATGGGATAGTTTTAAGACCACACATAATAGGAAGACAATTTACAATAAGGAACTGATTAAAGTTTTTCCAAATGTTGGAATAGCTTTTCACCTTTTTCTAATTTAGCCCATTTTAAACTATGAAAGAGAAAGAGCTGTCTGCACACTCTCCTTGATTAAAAATAAATTATAGTCTTCAACAATGCAGCCAAGACTCTCATCTATTATCTGATCTCTTTACATAATGGGATCTTCTGAGAGAAATGTTATTTTGATGACTTTACATCCAAAATTCCTGAGAAGAAAAATCAGAAAACGAAGCTATAATTTTTTAAATAACCAGAATAAAGAAATAAATGGGTGGTGCACAAAAATGTATTATATTAATCTTGGCAATATGATAATGTTACTGGCTAACAATCTTTCTGTGCAATTATTAGCTTTTTAATCACAATAACTGGGAAACTCATATACTTACAACAAGCAAATTAAAATATTTGGAGCCACTGGGAACTTGGGGGACTATTTAAATGTTAAAATAGTTGCTGAATCTGCTTTAGGCTTTTGGGAATCATACTAAAATGTCACTATTTTCTGTATATTTTTTAAGAAATGTAATTGACTTCTATCACAAAGCTACAAAAACCAATTCATCAATTGTTGAAGTCTACAAGTCTTAAATTTGTCAAGAATAACCAACAAACAATAGAGAAAGAATAATTCATCTGTCTTACCCATCATGTTTGGAAAAACTTTAAAAACATTACATTTTTTTTAAAAAAAATTGGGCAGTCTGCATTGCCCTATGTGAATTTATTGCACGCAACCATTCTTTCCTCTGTACTTTGAGATACAAATTTTTAAAAAGCTCAACTTCACTGTGATATAGTTAAGATGTATAAACTTCACTTTGGAATGAGCCCTATGTCAAAGTGAACTTCCAACTTGTTCCAATTTGCAGCAAACTATTTTCCAAACCAAATCTTGGTGTGAATACCTGCTCTCTACAAGTAACACCAGCTACGTTCAAATGCCTGGTAGTTCTATGATTCCCAGCCAATCATTCCCAGTATAGATTTTATTTTAGCCCTGTACATTTTATGTGTAAACCTCTGAAAAAGTCCTTTTAGTTTTCTCAAGTTTTTTAGCCAGTATAGATTTAATAATCCTTGAAGTTAAGCCTATCTACTCTTTTTATCCTTTTTATCCTTCTTTTAACATTCTACTGTTATAATCCATAGCAAAGTGATAGTAAACCATCCTTTGAAGTAATAATAAACCCATGGTTTCATTCTAGGGATAATATACTATATCTTGTACATAGGCAGATCACACTGGCATTGAAAAACTGGTAGAAGTGCAAAAACTGAAAAGGAAATATTAAAAATAATGAAGCCCACTGGTTTATCAATTTATTCATAAGTTAATTAAACCCTTAAAAAGTTTTAAAGCATTTATACACCTATCTGGCAATAAGATTAATTGGAAGTAATATTTGCTTCTGTGCTTACACATGAAAGATTGGGCAAAAAGTGGCATGTGATTAGGACTGGGCACCTTTTAGGTGTCTCAGTGTGAGAAACCTGTTCCCTCTGTTGTGCCGTAACACTGGCAACTTCAGGCTGGTGCAGACATACCCTCTTCTATGTGGTGCCTAGGCACTCCTTTCTAGGGCCCTTCTGTTGTGGGGTGTCAGGAAGTACAATTCCATGAACAAGCCCCACAAGAAATACACTGTATGCCATAAGCCCACAAAAGAGCTGTTCCACAGGGTTCTTTCAAAGCAGCTATGTTTTAGAGTTGTGTAGACAAGCCCACCCCTCCTTTGCTCTGTGTGTAGATTGAGGGTTTCAAAAGAGCACTGAACCAGAGGTCAACAATAACTTTGCTGCTTGATGAGCATGTTCTGGATGATAGTTTTCTTTTATACAAAGCCCATCAGAATGAAAGCATATATGGGAACAAATTCCCTATACCACTGGAAGGATTTGGCGAGAATTTTCAAGGCGGTTCAAGATAAGACTTTTAAACTTCTGAAAAATTAGAGTTAAGTGTTAAAGTAACAGATATAGGGAATTCCGCTTTCGATCTCTATGGAATCTGGGCAAGCAAGGCATCCCGGATGTCAGAATTTGCCACAGAAGAAAGGATGGATGTAGCCGTGAGTTTCTGCTTTTAAAAAAAGAAGTCAGAATTTTATGATTCACCAGGATGCAATGATTGTTGAAAGGAAAGAAGTAGATTAACAGGAGGAAGGAAGATGATTTAACATAAAAGAGGAAATAGAATTTGGCTGTTGTTTAGTTTAAACCAAGTTATCTGATTTCTGTTCACCATACAAAGCTTAGTAGGTGACCGAGAGAGTGTTGCTTAGATTATATTTGTTTAATTTATTTTCATATCCATTTGTATTTAGTTACATAATAGCTCAGAAATAACATCTAATGGTAATGGTAGAATAGAATGGAACAGAACAGAACAGATACAAAAAGCCTAATATACTATATTTACTCAGGGGAGAAGACAGAGGAAAGAGGGCAAGAAAACAAAAAATAATATGATTCACAGTATTCAGACAGGAAAAATCTGGTGAAGAAATTGGTTTAGAGTTTTCTTATTTCTTTACTCTTATCACACCGAGTTTGCAGTTAGCTCTGGCAGCTGTACTCACAAATATATTTCATCCATATTTCTTTCTTCCCTCTTCCCAGTGAAAATAAGCCATAACATTCTGGCAATATCACTCAACCACTCATGGCCTGACTCAATTTTTTTTTTAAAAAAATAAGGAATAAAGTTTTAGTATAGCTAAACCTGTACCTAAACATCTTGCTAGCCCCTTATTGATCCTTGTAATTTCTCATCCTGTTTCTGTTCCACTTTTTTATCTATTTTAAAATTTTAGATGGACACCTATATGATATAAAACAAACTTAAGCAACCAACAAATAGAAAAATAAAACCTACGATTAAACCTCTTGTGTTGCCACAACCCCTTCCTCTCAAAAAACACCCACTTCCAATTCTGGCCCAACACCCCCAAACTGCACAATGTTGCAGTTGAAATTTCTAAATGGTCTTCAAGACCAACCCCATGTAGAATGCACTGCAGCAATCCCAATAAGGAATAGATATTAGTAGGGCTTCTCAGTCCCAGAACAGGCAGAATTTGTACAAAAGATGAATTTGTCCAAAACCCCACCCCCTCCAACCACATATGCTCTCTGTTCCTCTAGCAGGAGTCATGACTACAAAAAAAGTATGTTGCAGGTTATGCAGCTATTAAAAGTAGTAAATACTTCATATAATGTTTAGAACAAATAGCTAGCACTTCCTATATTTGATTATTTCTTTAGCAAACTCTCCTGTAGTTGCAGTGATTTGTAATTTGGGCAGAGATATATCAACTCCTTATATATGAAATTGAAGAAAATGTGTATATATTCTGCTTTATTTTCTGCTAATAATTGCATGTTTATTTCATTCTTAATCGTACACACATTAAATTCATTCAGATAAATCACAATAGTCATATTATATAGACCATAAGTTAGAAATGTTCAGAGGAGGGGGAGGCTACTAGTATTCATTTATACTAATTTTGCCTTTTGTCTTGTTCAGAATAACATGATTTTCTCCATTTTATCCTCTTCAATTTTCATTTTAATTATGATAGGCTGAGAGACTGTAATCAGCAGGTCAGCTAGTAATTCTCAAGGCTGAGTGAGGACTTGATCCTAGGTGTAATCAATTTTAGTCCAGCACTCTTAATCACTGAATTTCCTTGGATTTTATCCAAAATATAACTGCATCCAAAATACTACTGGAATGGTGATACTGTCTAGTATTCTTTGTAAATAACACAATAGATGCACACAGAACAGGTTTTTGCCTTCCAAAATTGAAGTTAAGTCTAAAATAAAAAATATATATATTTAAAAAGACCAAAAAGTTTGAGCTTAACCTTCTGTATTCTGTACAACCTACAGCTGATTTCTTTTTCTTATCCTACACATTCATTTTAATTACTATGGTTTATTCTTATTTTCTTAAACATTGTTCCCATTGTTTTTATTTGTTTCCATTAAGTCATGTCTGATTCTCAAAGATTGCTTGGACAGGTTTTCTTGGTAAGGTTTTTCAGAAGTGATTTGCTCTACTGCCTTCTTCCTAAGGTTGGGAAAAAGTAACATTTTTGTAATATGAAAAAAAGTATACATTTTTTAATTTACTGCCAAAATTTCCACTATATTATTATAAATACTAAAAAAACCTAAAACAGTATGTAAGCATCTAATTTCAGACTCCTCCTCCTCTTCTTCTTCCTCCTCCTTCCTATAAATATATTTCTTATCATTCTATCTTTATTTACAATTATACCTTTATTTTGGTCAACATTCAGTTCTTTCTCTCCAAGGGTCTACATTAAACATCTTTGATCTGCTCCCCCTTTTCCTTCCACTATCTCTTACTTTAAAATAACAGTTACAGTCCTTTCAAGTGCCTGAAATTTCCAGGCCTCTCACCAAGCTGCATGCTACTCTTTGAGTCTTCTTCTGACTTTGCTCCGCTGATCTCAGTCAAGGTCTCTTGTGCTCACCACTACTCATTGACTGCAATGGGTGACTGGATCTCATGCAAACAGGAGGGTTGGCCTTGAAATGAGGTAATTTTTCTCTCAGCATTATAGTTTCCCCTTCCACAGGGAAGCATCCTGATGCCTACCAGTAGTTTTTGATTGGCTCCTATTACTCCCTGAATCAAGCAGGATGACCAATATCTAGCGGCACTTCCGATATCTAGAGATTGACATGTACATGTATCTAGGAATATTATCTGTGTGTGGCTGGGCACCTAAACCACCTTCTGCATATAAAACTGGTACCGGAAAAGAAAATCAAAAATAGATATATAGGGCAATGTAATAATAATAATAATAATAATAATAAGAGTTGGAAGGGACCTTGGAAGTCATCTAGTCCAACT
>JANHFP010002766.1:52394-63969 GCA_032468135.1 Calamaria suluensis | reverse complement strand
CATTTGTAATCATCCCAAGTGTTTATGGCTATGTTTTGCCTATTTATATCTTTAATTGTGCCAATTTTTGTGCCAATATCTAAGTTTATACTGTTACTTGTTTCCTTGTACTTGTTGACAAATTAAATAAATAAAATAAAATAAAAAATAAATAAGACATAGGTAAGAATCAGGAAGTGGTGCTGGAAGTGGAAAGTAAGAGACATGCGCATGGAAGGGAGAATTTGGCAGCCAGGAACAACAGAGCAAGAAAGGGACTATTATCTCCTATGAAAATACCAGCCAGTCATGCTCAGAGCCTGTTGGAGTCATTTCAAGCCAGTCATTTCTAGCATGGAGGTTTACACAGAGCAGAGAAGACCTAACTGGAACCTATTAAGAGGATGCTCCCAGAAAGGCCTCGAACTTCCCCACCACACACAGTGAGAGAACACTGGATTTTTAAAATTACACTGTGCAGCCCAGACCAGGTATAACTTATTTTGATCTGTCGGCTCATTTTTGCTTCTATGATTTTGTCTAGCTATGTTTGGACAAACAAGGTTTGATGGTCATCACTTAGAAGAGTTATCACAAGGGGACCAATCAGGAACTGTCTTGCCAAAATTAAATCTGCTCATCCCAGTGAAACATCTCAAGAGGGTGGGCTGGGTTCCTCCTTGGGGAAAGTACAATAGAGAGTGGGCAGGTGGCAAGCCTTCTCAGTACTAATCTCCCCTGCTTTGAAACACATTTCCCCCAGGTGAAGATCTCCCTCCTCCCTTCTTACATTTCACAAGATGATTATAAACTTGTATTTTTCCCTAATGTCTTACCCTTATTAATTGTGAACGTCTCCATCCTTACTGCAAAAGAGACTCAGCATAGATTCCATTGCTACTGTACAAAATTCCCACCCACCATTTCTCTAAAACACAGGATATTACTAGAACTTCTGCTTTGCCTGCAGGTAGAACTTGGAAAAATTGTGAGCGTATACTTTTTTTGACATAATCTGGAGTACTTCCTGGGTATCCTTAATTCAGTGCTTGAGTACCCGATAAGTACATATAGTAGTAAACGAAGTGAATCCCAAACAATCATTAAGACAAAAGGCAATGCATTGAGCAAAGCATTCTGCATTGATCCTTCTTTGACTTGCCTATAATAGACAGAAGAAAAGTTTTTGGGTATGATTTGCAGGTGAAGATGCTTCATCCAGTGCTCTATCTATGAACAAACGCCTCTTCTGGGTACTAAGTATGCAACACGAAGTGAAGGAACTCAGCCAGTCACTCTGCTCTTCAGAGGCTTCTTAGAAGCAGCATCTAAGGAGTTCTTTGTTTGAAGTATCATTGAAGCAAAGCACTCCTTTGAAGCTTTGCTCAGCCCTACGGGCTTCATTCTGGAAACCACAGATTTACTGCCTTTAACTCCATCAGAAACTATTCTTGCTGTATCTACAATGATTCAGTTGCGGCATATATTTCTATGGTATTAAGAGCCAAAGTTGGGTTCCTAGGATAGTCACACATGTTTCCATTAAAATCAGGGCCCTCAAAGTCATAAGTGCTGCAGGAAGCCAAGATTATTAGCCTTAAGGAAGAGACACTGAAGCCTTTTCACATATTGGTACAGAAGCTGATCAAGAAGAAATAAATGGAAAAGTTTTACAGTAGCTCAGGGGTGTCAAATTCTATTTCATCAAGGGCCACATCAGGGTTGTGTTTGACCTTGGGGAGGGCAGGGTCGGTGTGGCCTGCTCTGTATCACTTGTGTCGGGCTGGCGGTGGTACGAGTGCTCTGCTAGCAAAAATGGGCTCTCAAGCCCCATTTTTGGCTGTGGCAGACTCCTGCAGCCTTCTGCCAGCAAGAACAGAGCTCAGGAGGGCCAAGTGCCCTCTGCCATTTTCACCGGCAGAGACACAGCGAGTCTTTTCCTTCACTGTTTCCAGGCTGGCCCCATGGCCCAGATCTAAGCACACTGCAGACTGGATTTTGCCTTGAGTTTGACAACCCCACAATAGCTATTAAACAAATTTATTACATAAATTAAGTATTTTTTTTTTTAAAAAGTCTGTGAAGCAGCTATTCACAAAACAAAGCTGCAAAATAGCCATTTATTTTGGCCACTGAGTTGGCACCATTTTTCATAAAGCAAAGCATCAATATTTTACTACTGAATTAATATGCAGTATTTTTCAGATTATATCTGATTATATCATCTAAGATGATTTAGGAAACTCATCCTGCTAAGAGTTACTGTAATGTAAAAGCATTTGCAATTATATATAATATATATATAATTAAATATCTATATATATTTAAAAGATTGATATGACCATGATAAAAATTTGACTTGATTTATAAAGGATGCAGTGCAGCGTAATTCTGATTTTCCATTCACCATGTGGAGAGAGATGCCATGCCTGTCCTCTTAAAGAGCAGATGGAAGGCTATTACAGGCCAATGTAAAAGCTGTTCTGGTATTCTGGCATGTAATATTAAACAAATAATGGGCAAGTACAACAGTTTTCACTGGTCTCAATTAAAGGAAGATGTGCTTAACTGAAATCACTTTGGAGAATTTCTTAAAGAATAGTTTATCCTATTCAAAACCCAGAGTTTGGTGTGAAAGGCTACGTTCATGAATAAAAGCTGTGAAAGCCTACAATACCTTTAAGTGCAAATAAGCGATTTCCACCAGGAAGACCGGAATTTATCAGAGCAGTCAAAAGGCATGTATCATTAAGCCAAGGGCTAACATATATCGTGTACACTCAAGTGTTCATTGATGCCATGGATGTCTGAACAACTGGATTTGGGAAATATTGCAGAAAGAAAACATGCCTAATTAAACAGCATCTGACAGCTCTATGTACTTCTAAGGAGACATTTGAAAGCCATGCTGTTTACTTTGGCCTCAAACATTTTTAATTTATTTCTGATACGAAAAAAGTCTAAGATGTTGACCACCATTCTTTAACATTTTGGCCACCACCCTTTTTTCCACTTTTAATGACCGAATTTTGGCTCTCCAGGTGCCTCTAGCATGGGAAGAATATATATTCAATAATGCTTCCGTTATTTTGCTATTTATATTTAAATACTAGAAGGCTCTTTAAAAATACTATTTTTCCTCATAGTTAATAAATAAATAATTATACATGTGGTGGGAAGCAACTGATCATGATGCTCTTCTCAATCCAAAGGGCAAAATTGAGGTAATAGCTAAATGGCAGGTGATTTTCCAGATTTCTGCATTTTTCCACCATATCATTGATATAAAACACTGAAATAGCAAAGGGCTAAAATACAGTCTTGTTAAATACCCTTGGAAGTAGGTACCCTAGCAGAGAGCTGACCTTGGCTGTCAATCTGATTTGAACATAGATGCTATCATGCAATGTTTTAATAAGTGCTAGCAGCAATCTCCAATTTATTCTTCAGTTGTTGTCTAGAAACAAAATCAAAAACTGTTTTGAAGTCAATCAATGCCACATAGAGCTCCTCTGGGAAAGGATAAATATATGTTTGATATGTTGTAAAACCAAGCACAACTCCATGGGATCCCACTATTCATTTTTTAAAAATATTCTAACACTTTAAAAATGCTCTTGAGTTCATTTCCATGAAAATTGGTTCATATGAATCTAACACCCGTGGACTGAATCTGCTGCAGATTATTTGAATCTTGCTAGGAGGTAGCAGTTCAAAAGTTAGTTACATTAATTACTTGCAAATAGTTTTCTGTTGGTAATTAGCAATTGTCAACTTCTCTGAGGAGGTTAAAGAGAATAGAAATTAAAGTAAGGAAAGAGTTCTACTGATATTACACTACATAAATTGCAACTACTGTAGATTACGTGGGTGGAAATGTAAATCAATTGGTAGATATTTGGTTGCAATGCTCAGCCAGGGCTTTTGATTTAAAGAAACTGGGAAAAAATCACCTGACACTATTTGATAATGAAGGGTCAAGTTAGTTTGCTATCTATATTTCTTAATGCAAAGAAAATGACCAAGCACAGGATACTGACTCAGTGTTTGTTTTACCCATTATGGTTCTTACTGCAAAATACTTAAAAGCTAAACTTTTCTCCCAGATTATGAAATCAGTCCAGGTCAGATATTCCTCATTACCGAGGAAGTGTAGAATCCTCACAAGTAGCTCTGGAAATGGTCACCAAATGGTCGTAATGCATCTCCAAGAAAGGGATGCGTAACTAGAATGGGAAAACTGGAAAAATAAAGGAACTTGAAATTATAGGAAGATTTGGAATACATAAATTCAAGAGATAGGTTGAGAGGAATTTTGTGTTGCAAATTTGTTGTTATTTGCCTAACTCCACTCCTGTCATTGCCTAGGATTCAAGACTCTGATTCTGAAGAAGCTGTCGAGTAGCACCAAGTCAGGAATCACCTGAGGCTGCCATCAGAAAAGCTGGAGTGATCAGATGATGAGACATAGACTCCCCCCCTGGACCCCTTGGATTAGAGTGGAAAGCAGAATGAAGACACTCAATGAGGGTACTTGCCAAGCAAGAGAATAACTAAGCTGATTAAAGTTAGCTGGCTGCATCCTGATTTAAGAAGCAGTCCTGACTCATGTTCCTCTGTTGTTAACAACTCTCTGATCTCCTGTTCTGGCTTGTGGTTTCTATGATTCTGCTTGTGATTCCTGAAACCTTGACCTTTGGACTGGCTGACTTGATCTCTGAATTTTGGAATAGGTTTGACTTCCCTTCTGTGGTGTCCCCACTGAAAGTGATACTATGCAAGCAAACTTTTCTTTCCCAGAGACTGTTGCAGTTTACATTTCTTTCCTTGTCTGCTATTATCTACTTAGCCTTGAGTAAATTGCTATTTTCATCTAGCAACCGAGTGTGTATGCATTTGAAACCTGAAAAAAGACAGCTTCAAAGAACATGAACAAAGATTCTACACTTAGATACCACAAAATGGACATTGGAATCAAACAGAAAATAGATAATGGAGAAGTTCAATCCAATCAGCCAGGACCAGGTACACATTGTATCATGATATACTGCTGTCAAATCCATAGGTTAAGCATAGAAAATTTTAACAGCAGCAGGTTTTGAAATGCAAGAGTAAGTGCAATGAGAAGCACTGCAAAACAGACTCCTCACTTGCAAGAACAAAGTTAAATGACCATGTTGCTTCACTTTGCATCATAGCTTTCACACCTTCTCCTGCAGCACCTCCCAAATCACGTGTCCTTTGAACTGCTCACCAACAGACCTATCAAGAAATGCAGAAGATACACAGCTCACCTCCTGGGTACTGCAGGTGCAGAGGTTGCCTGTATGTTCTCAATGTATAGTATAATTTCATTAAATTTATGCCACTCCAAAACATTTTGCAGTACTAGTAGCTATTGTGTATACTATATTTAAGTCCAGTTATAATATATAGTGTAATTTACCTGTATTAGTTCTTTAGCTGCTCGAAATCCATATATCTTTTCTGCAGGGTATCAAATTCAGCATTTCTGAAGGAAAAAGAGAAAAGAAAAAAATATGCTTACATACAAGGGACTCCAATAAATTCTCACAATTATAGACAAGCCTTCAACCTTGTATGTAGAACACTAGAAACAATTATTCCCAGTGTACTCACACTGTTTATCTTTGAAGCATTAAGCAGCAATTGCATTTCAGAACTGTTTTTCTTAGAGACTTGTATATACCATAATCGGAAGTCTTATGAAATACATGTCTTTCCACATAAAACCCAGAATGGTTCAAATAAATCAGTCTTACCAACTAAATGGCTAGATAGTTATAATGCAAAAATAACTGAACCAAATCTACCATTTGTACATGAATATTTTCTGGAATTGATGTCATTAATTGAAAAGCATTATTAAAAAATCCCATTATTTATTTTGTACAACAGTCAAATCAGTGAAATGTACCTGTTCCAAATTAGTAAACCTAAATAACAAAATATGTTCACCTATTTGTTCTGGACATCTCTAATCACCTCTCATCTGAAACATACCCATGAAAGTTAATTTTTAAGCTGAGTCAGTCCAACCGTATTATCAAATGGGATGGGTGAAATGATCTGTAAAATTGTCCCTTTTGCTTTCAGATAACCCTCACCTCTGGCAAAGCAGACGAATGGTAACGGTATATTCCTGTGTCTTCCAAGAAACTTTAGTACACTAATAGAATGCAAGAACAGAACAGTCTCTAGTACATGCTCCATATGCCTTTTAGGATTAAGAAATGGAAGACAGGAAGAATACCTTGCAGCATCTTGCTGGAGTGTTAAAGGCAAATACTGTAAAATACATCTTCCCTTTGTTTAATATTCTTTAGTATCCTCAAACAGTTCTTTTTTTAAAAAAAATAGCTGTTTCATAATTTAATTGTGATTCTCAATAGGCTTCTCACATTATCAAAGTTTTTTCATTGGGACTAAATTAAATATGTCATACGATAGCTCTTTAAATGTCTCACTATTTCAAAAGCAAAAACCAAATTCAGAAGATAAGTGTTAATCTTTTAACCCACAGCATATATCTGGGAAATATTCAAAAAGAAATTCCTTTGATTTTATTTAAAAAAAACCAGATTAATAATATCAACATTGGGGCCATTTTGACCTAGTCAGGAATAATTTTATGAGACAGAATTGTGCTTAGACCATATTATGTTCCTCTGATTGTCAATTCTGAAGCTGGCCATCTTGGAGGCTTCAGCGTTGCTACGCTGGTGGATGAGGGATAGGGAGGAGGGAATAGAGAGAGTTGGGGTATTGTAGCCAAAACAAAATAGTTTCCCCTGAGAACCAAGGACATTCCCACAGGTGGCTGAAGAGAGGAGGAGTGAAGTTTCCAAGCAACTGGACAGCACCTTGATTGGACCATGTGACTAATGGGTTGGGAAAGGGGGAAACCTTTACTTTTAATTAGGTGAAAACCACAGGAACCTTTAGAGATGATTTTCACCAGTCTGTGCCAATATGATATATCCAATAAAACTGTTCTTTAAGGAATCTACTTTCCTTGGAGTTCTGTTTGCTATGGGTATACTACTTGGAACCCTGACACTGACATGCCATGTTACTATTAACATGCTACGTAAAGCTGGATTGGTATAAGATAAAAGGGTATAAAAACCCAACTATAAATTTCAGAATGCACCCAGTTGTTCTCCAATTGCTGACATTCAGAGGCATTTAACCCTGAATGAAAGCAAGGCTAGAAAACGTTCATATGGAGTGATTTAATTGGAAGCTAATTTGTTCAAATAACATCAAAACAGATGCAAACAAAGCAGGTTCCCCTTTCTCCATTTCTAAAAGAGATGCAAAGCAACTGCACTGTTTCACGTTGCTTCTGAGGCTTCCTTCAGCAATTTATGCAGCACTACACTGACATTCATGAAAGGCAATTCTCATATATGTTCCACTATCCTGAAAAAGAAAAAGGTTATAGCAGTTGGGGTCTTCCTCATATAAAATATGAATAAGTGGAGCTCTGTTTTTCTAAATCTTACTCTGGATCCAAGAACTGCATTCATTTTTATTTATTGTCCCTTCAAGTCATACTTTGGCCACCTAATGAGAAGGAAGGACTCACTGGAGAAGAGCCTGATGCTGGGAAAGATTGAGGGTCAAAGAAGAAGGAGACGACAAAGAACGAGGTGGCTGGATGGAGTCACTGAGGCAGAAGGTGTGAGCTTGGGTGGACTCCAGAGGATGGTAGAAGACAGGAAGGCCTGGAGGAACATTGTCCATTGGGTTGCGATGGGTCGGACACGACTTAGCAACTAACAACAAGTCAGTGTTGACTTTTGATGATAGCCTGGAAAAGTCCCTGCAGTTTTCTTGCCAAGGTTCTGCAGAAGTTGTTTCCCTTTGCCCGTTTCCTAGGATTGAGAGAAGGGCTTGGTGCCTAAAGCAGAAGAAGAACTCACACCCTCCCAGTTTCTAGATTGGTACCTTAACCACTGCACCAGATTGGCTCTCCCTGAATTGCATAGATTATCTTAAAAGGACCACAGCCAAATGATACATTTATGGATTGATAAATGATTTCATTTATTTCACCTTTCAGCAGAGATTATAATAACCATGGCAGACCTGGAGATGTTATCTATGATCTAGCTCTTATCTCTAATAGACAATCTGTAATCTGTTGGAGCATTGTTTCAAGTATATTTCCTTACCTAAACAGAGAAACAGAATGACCAAGGGCAAAAAGCAGTGGAAGCAAGAGTGATCAATTTGGGTTGGTCATCAGGATTTAACTTCTCTCTACCAGAATTGTAGAGAGAAGAGAGAAGTAGAGAGGTAGAGAGAAGTTTCCTGAGGCTGGGCTCTAACATAAATCCAAAAGCTTGGAAGACTAAATCTCTGGTCCTAGTGACTGACCTAGATGAGATCCTGCAACATTATCCTGGGACACATATATTTGCTTTCATTCATGGAGCAAGAGTGACTTCTGATTTTCCTAGCATAGCTTGTCTAGTGAAGAGAAGGACCAGGGGAGCCATGATAGCCATCTTCAAATACCTGGGGGGGGGGGCGCCAGAGAGAGGAGGGGATCAAGCTATTTTCCAAAGCATCTGAAGGCCAGACAAGGAATAATGGATGGAAACTGACCAAGGAGTCTACCTAGAAATGAGGGGGAACTTTCAGACAGTGAGAAAAGATTGGATTGCCATTTGTCAGGAATGGTGTAGGGTCTCCTGCTTGAGTGGGGGGTTGGACTAGATGACCTATCAGGTCCCTTCCAACTCTGTTAATCTGTTAAAATCTGTCAGTGTTATTGCAGCTGGCTGCCCTCCAGGAGCTAATGGTGGAACATATCTACCCGGTCTCTGGAGGAATGGAGTGGAGTTTGACTGCATTATTTAGTCTCCAGTGGCTGAAGGAGTTATGTAAACTTCAGGTTAACCTGAATAGACTCTGTGTGTGTGTGTGTGTGAGAGAGAGAGAAATTTCTCTTCCTCCCCTCTTATATTAAAGTGAGTCATGTAAAAGGGAAGAAAGAGAATCATTTCAAAATTGGGTTATTATTGTAGAGTCTACTCTACAATGATAAGGCAAAATCCCAGTATTCATGTGGCATCCATTTCCTGATCTGATCTACCCACAAGGGCTGGTATTTATAATCATTGTGATATTGGGAATATCAAGGTTCCTAATACCATAGGTAGTTCTTACCATATTTAGCTGAACTGCTATGATTCTATTTCAGAAGGGTACTGCAGCAATGACATACAAATCCTTGACACACCTCCACCATTACATCTGCAAATGAGTGACCTTGATCACCTGATACTTTGGGAAAATGCACAAAAAAGGCAGAAGGCAGCTCAGAATAAAGATGTCTCTTTTTAAAAATAATTTCATTAAAGTGTACAAGTACAAAGATAATTAGGCTAATACAAACTAAGGAAGGAGATTGGGGGAAAAAAGAAGATATATAAAAGATGACTCCCACCTCCTTCCATAAACAATTCCATAAATCAAAAATAATTTAACACTTTGTCCAGTGTTTCATTAAAAATGGACGATCTTCCCATATTTCATATATTCTCAATAACCAAACTATAAAAACTCATAATTCACTGGACTGAAGAATCTCCAAGTTAGAGTACTCTAGTTTTCGGCAAAAGATGCTTGATTAAGAATTGCCGATCTACAGATTTTGTTAGTGAGAAAAGTGATGCCAGTTTTCTTTCACAATGCTATGAGATGCCCTTCTGCACAGTTAACCAGTAGCACACTTTGTGTAGAACAAATAAAGCAGCAGAATCTTGCACAGGAAATAAAAGATTTTAGTTTCTGTCAATATTTTCAAGGGGGAAAAGTTCTAAAAAACTTAAAGCTACAATAAGAGTTACACATAATTGCCTCTATTTCAAGACACAGATTTTTGTCAACTGAACATTATAAAAACATTAAGGACAAAGATAAATAAATAATTTAAAATAGCAGCTCATTTCCCTAAACTTAGAATTACTTGGAGCTCTTCCAGTGCTGCATTGCCCTTAGCAATTCTTGCTCTAATTCCATCTCTTCTTTCTTCAAAGGCTTAACTGCTTTTAGGGGGTGCTTTTGTGGATACACAAAGAATTTAAAAGCTTGTTCTGACAGTTATCCCTTTGGGTTCACCTCAAAACAAATACACTTTTATCAAAAGGTAAGATAAAGTATATTTTTTTGTAATTTAAGAGAACTTTGTTATGGGAAAAGGTTAGAATAAATTTCTTCTCAAGTTGACAGAGCAATTGCATTTTAATTTAAAGAGTTTTAACTGCAATGTATTTAAAAGTACTTTAACTTCTTCTTAATTTAGGTGGCCAGATGAATCCTGGTAGATGGTATTTCTGGACTCCATTGGACTGTTTTTCTTCTTCTATAAAGCTCTTATAATCATAGATGTTCCAACTTAGCTCAGACATGGAATAATGAGGAACCATGTTCATCTTCAGTGGAACTTTAAAAAGGTGAAAGCTAAGTCTTATTCAGGTTAGGTTCAGCTTCCATGTTGTTTCTGGCCAGCAACAGAAAAATGGTTCATGACTGCTTCCAGAATATATGTTTGAATTCATGTTAACATAGTGCAAAATGGTGATTTCCTGGTGGTCTCCCAACTAAACACTAACCAGAGATTAACTTTTTCAAGGTCAACCAAGGTCACCTAGCACCTGTTCAAAAGAACCTTTTCCTGCTCCAAACTACTGATAATAGAGCTGGAATGTGTTCAACCCACGTTCATTCAAACAACAATTGTCAGGTCCAAGCCCAAGGACAACACAGTGAAATTCAGATCCAATCCTTTATTTGCTTACAGATTCTTGCTAGACTAAAACTAAAACTCTGTGGCCTAAAGATATATCCTGAGAGATCCTGGGATGTGGCTACCCTGAACCTCTTCCCTTCTCCATCTTGGAACAACACATTATCTTACTTTGGTTTTTTGTCTGGAATGGACCTTCTTCTCCTGGAAAACCGTGGTGATCCTGCTAGGATTTCTCCCCAGTCCTTCTCCAGATGTACTTTCCACCGCAGCCCATGGGTTTTGAATGCACATACACACATCAGTTCTTACCCCCTATAACCTTTCTCTCAAAACTTTTGACTTCCAATTTCTGATATTGATAATCAGCAGGGTAGAAAACCACATAGATTGCAGGCAAGTAAATAGCAAACAGGAGATCAGTGTCCTTCATGCACTCATACGCTTTATTCAACATTTCAGAATGCAGCAGCAGTAACAGGTATGCCTTGAGTGACAGTTTGCTTCCAAGTTGATCCAAGTGTGGTGGTTGTTACCACAAAGCCTTATATGGCCTATAGAGCCTAGATCAGATAGTATCTACCCCACCAATCTGATATAGCAGGGTTGACATACTCTGGGTACCTATTATTAAATATTGCCATCTATCAGGATCCTGGAAGCATGACTCCTCTCAAGCAGTCCCTGATCTCTGGAATGAGGCTCCCCCTGAGAACTGGATGGCCCTCACCCAACTGGTGATTTGAAGCAGCTTGAAGATCTAAGTCTTCTCCCAGGCTTTTGATGAGAGCGAATGAAGCATCTTTGGCGGGG